>JAOXNN020000059.1:0-10182 GCA_028571205.2 Hydropsyche betteni | reverse complement strand
TTGTGTCAGACAAAATAACTACGTGGGTTAGACAAAATATATTTTAACTAGTCAAACTATATTTTAACTGAGAAGTAAACTTTGACTGTAATATATACATTCAACTATTGTTTCATTATTAAAACATTCTCTATAATAGTATAATATATTAACCACGAGTTACTATTGTATTACTAATGTAAAATTATGAGTCTATTAATTCTAATCTGAATTCTGAAATTTTGTTTTATAGAAAATTATTTCAATCATAATTTTAAATATGTATAATTCAATAAAAATTAAGTTTTTTTTTATCTTATTCTTAATATTATAATACTATTCCAATATAGGTAGTCTTCGACTTACGACGGAGATATTTTCCTGAACCTCGGCCATAAATCGAATCTATGTTTTTTTTTTTTTTTCGGTAGTTTTACTTAGATTAATGCAATAATAAATAAATAACATTTGAAAATCTTTCTCTATTTGGCTCTATCATTTCAAATTTTTGTATTTTTTGATTAATTAAATTAAAAGCAGCAGCCATTTTTTTAAATACGAATCTTTTTGACGGTTCCAAATATCTCCGTATTTATTTCCCACATCCACTTGAGATTTATCGTTCAATTTTATGAAAATAATTAAACTTTTTTTGCTGAATGTACCTAATATAATCTATATGTGTAATCAGTAACATTAATATATACACATAAATTTTGTGTAATCTCAATTATGCTCCAATTAGTATTTCCTTCTTTGATATAGTTTTGTGTGAAATACTTTTTAATATAATATAATATATTATTATCAATATTGCACTAGAATTTACTCTTTTAGTCAGTAGAAAATAAAGAATAATGTTTGATTCTAAAAAATAAAAAATACATATTAATATACAATTATGCATAAAACTTGTTACATATCTTATTTTCAGATTAGTATGTCGAAATTATATACGTAAAGGCTCTACTGGAGAAGCGTCTGGTTTTCCATTTGTCTGTGGCGTTTTATCGTGAGTGCTCATCAAAATATATTTGATATATTCGATTATTGATCTATATTCATATTGTTTTAGATGTAGTTTATGGTTACGATACGGTCTATTGAAGGATGATTATTCTATTATTCTCGTAAATATTTTCGGAGTAATACTTCAAATGTCCTATGTAATAATTTATCAACAGTTTACTATAAGAAAATCAGCATTAGCTTATCAACTATTTGGTATGTTAGCAATTCTCGGTTTCGTTTTTGGTTATACATATTACGAAAGCGATCACGAATTGGCTTTGAGGAGAACAGGTGAAACGTGTTAATTTATAATTTATGTGCAAATGTTCGTAAAATACACATCAAACTGATCAAACATTTACAGGTTTTATCACATGTATGGTAACTTTAATATTTATTGCTGCTCCACTCACGATGCTTTTACATGTAATTCAAGTACGCAGCACAGAAACGTTACCTTTTCCGATAATTTTAATGTCGTTGATTGTTTCAACGTTGTGGTTTTTGTACGGTATTATTGTCAATGACTTATTTATGGTGGTAAATATCACATATTTAAATTTTTCATATAAATTTCAAATATAACATTGGAAAATTTATTGTTTTTCAGGTCCCGAACGGAATCGGCATAATCTTAGCAGCATTTCAACTATTTTTATTTGTGATATATCCCAGCAAACCTGTAAAGTACAACAAATTAAACCAAGTAATGTGAAACCTTTTGATTGACATTACATATAATTTTTGTGTGAAGAAATCAAGTTTTTTCCAAACATAGAAGACTTTTTAGGGTGCAATATCTTATGATCAAATCCTAGTTGCTTAGTCAATATGAATTTATTATTTAACAACCAAGGATTTATTTACTTGTTACTTTGAACATAATCAAAATCTCAGATTTTTTTCAAGTAATATAATGTAGGTTTCACAAATTGATACTTTGAACTTGCTGTAACTTAAAAAAAAAAGTTTTTCGATGTTTGAAAATTAAAATTACCTGACTAAATTTCATGACATTTATTAAATGATATATATTCAGCATTTATAGTGTTCAGAACTTTTAGATTTTTAAGTATTATAGTTTAAATAATTAACACGAAACAACTATACATTTATGGTTGTAAACTGCATGTGTATAATGTAAATGAAAAAACTTCTTGTTTCCATTCTGTTTTATAGATGTTTCATATTAATATTTTTCATTCTAAATAAATTTAGACATCGCTGACAGATTGGTGTTGAGAATGTGTTCAGCCTGACGGTAAACAATTAATGATTCGAGAATGTAACAGATTGTTTATTTCATGCAGATATTTTCCACCACTGCTTTGACTAGTCAATTAAAATGTAAATCTCTGCATTACGTCATGTTGTTTTTATTAAATCGTTTGAATGTATGTATGATGAATTAATATTAATAGTACAAATGCTGTGATACGAAAACTTGCCTTTAATTTGGTTCCAGCACTAAAAAAAATCTTATCATGTTTCCTTTCATTAATAATTTTTATCAAAAGGGTAAATTAGATATTTTAATCAAAAAAAAAATTCTATTTGAATTTAAAATAGTTTTATTTAAAAAAAAATCTATAAATTTCAAAATATCCATCTTGTTCCAAGGAACATTTTTCTAAAACTATATAACAAAAATTATATCGTAAGATACAAATTTGATCATGAATTGCCAAATCTAAATATAATTGCTGTAAGACACTTTAATTTAATTATTATCAAAAAATAACAATGATTTTCAAAAACGATTGTAATTGTAGAAATATAATATGAATCTCTAATATAGTACATATATGGAAATTATTCAACTAAGCGAATTTGAGCATTTTATTAATTGTGTTACATTTATTCAAAAATAATATATATGCAAATTGCCTAAGAAAAATTTGCAATATGCGTTGCTCGAATGACATTATTGGATTAGTTATATTTTTTCATTATTGTCTATAAGTATTCCAAGTTAACAATATACCTACAGTAACATTTTCTAAGAATAAAATATTAAATTCAACAATTTATATATGTAACAAAATATATGATATTATAAACCCTAACATACTGAATATTTAAAAAAAAATCGATATCCCTATTCTGTATGTTCACCTTAGTTTGTTTTCTTCTTTTTCTTATCCTTGGCTGGTTTGGATGGATAAATTATCATCAGAGCAATTTGTATTGTGCTCAAAGCCAAACCGATAACATTTTGGAACTAAAAACATTATATTAGATAATTGTCCGAAATTTATAAAAAACTCATAAAAATTACTGTCAACGTGCAAATCATAGGAAATCAAATTCACTAATTAAAATTTTGCACTTTGACAGTAAAAATAAAAAATATACGAACCACAAGAAATTGGTTTCTGATTATGATTCCATATAGTAACCATAAAAATGTAACAACAGTACCAGAAATAATAATTGGATATGGCATTCCAGCAGTACTTTTTGTTCTTATTATTTCCCCCTAAATTAAAAATTAAATGAGCATAAAAAATATATAAAACAAAATGAAATAATCCATCATTTAACTTACAAGACTGAATAAAGGCGATGCAATCAATACCATCATAAAAACTGTTACTATCATGCCTAATTTATGTTTCGCTGATTCAGGCTCTTCTCCAATAACATAGAAAAGAATTGCCGAAGTGAGAGCCATAGTTAGGCCGAAATAAAGCCACGTTGTCATTTTAGATTTCGTATAAGTATAATACCATCCGACATAAATCAGATGTAATATAACACCAATAATGCTCACTTGCATCATTATTTTATCTTCTAACAACACACCGAAATAGAAATTTAAAGCACCGCTAAAATTTTAAATGGATACGTTATCGTTGTGTGAGATCCAGAATGGAATTTTACTTTTTTATTTACATACATCATCAAACCCCCGAGAAAAGGTACCACTGGGATATTGTCGGTATTTCCCTGCTTTTTGATGTCATAGCAAATAAATGCTGGTGAAAAAAACTGGGCGACTGTAGTAATGAGTGCTGCATTTCCGACTATATCTTTATATCCTTCCAGAGACTGGGCTAAGAATTCCATTTTTGTCAAGTATTATTATTCCTACTAGAAATTCAAATCAATTTTATACACGTTAAATACATAGATAACTGAAAAAAGTTAGAATACGTTTTATAATCACATGAAATTTATTTAAATATATCATAGAACCTGACAAATCATACTTTCCATATCAAATACTTGAAACATAGTTTATTTATTTTGCATAATATTGAAACAAATATTTATGGTTAAAGGTCAAAGATAAAATGATTGATATTCGAAAACGAGAATCCTCATCATATAAGAGTAAATTTAATTACTTAAAACATACAATTTCATTAAAACTCGAACAGTGAATCGTTAATAATAAAATTGCTCTGTTTTCTAACTTAACGACTATAATTAATGTCTTGCAGCTGTCGATAGTTCAGGTAGATCTATAAACAAAAACCTACAGAACTAAATGTTTGAAATTTGTTAGACACGATTATGTTAGCATAAAATGAACAATGAAGCAAGTGGGAAACATTTTTTTTATATCTCATCACCTTGAGCCTTTCACAAACGAGCGCGATTCGTAAAACAACCCACAATCTGTAGATTGTGGTCAATTACTCGTAAATTATAATTTCACAAGTACGTGTAAGTACCGCGTTATGTAAACAAAAACTGTGACAATCTTTACACGTGAGCATAATGAAATACTACGGTGATAATTCACGATTAGTTTATCCGAACGATTTATTTTGACGTGGTTGAAAAAGTTGGTAGATACGAAAATTGAATGGAAAGTTAGTTAAATGAACTTAAGTTTAACTAAAATGTTTAAGGAATGAAAATATAGCTCACTTTGTCGAAAGTTTGAGTAAAACGAAACGGCCTATATATCTGACAGCCAACACTAGAATGATTTCAAGTATTTGTCATTGGAAAAAATCTGGTCGCAATCCGTTAGTTAAGTTTAGTTTGCTGCCAATCGCGCATAGTTGTATAATATCTGGAAAAACTATAACTATTGCTACATTTACTAAAAATATATATCTAAAAACAAATTTCAAAATATATAAATTGACTTGAAAACATTTTGATAATTTATTTGAAAATAAAACTAATTTTACAATAAACGTATTCACTGAAACATATTTTATATGTCGAATGAAGATTCTTAGAAAAATTACTATACTTTTTCGCACAAATGCATATCGATTCCGTGAAAACGTGAAAAATTAAATTGCGTATTTGATCATTGACGAGTAGATTATGGCCAAATCAGTCTGTCAAAAAGTGACATCGTGCTTTGTGTTATTGTAATAGGTTACTAAAAGATGTCAAAAATATTCACGCCCACAAATCAAATACGCCTAACAAACGTCGCTGTAGTGCGACTAAAAAAAGGCGGTAAACGCTTTGAGATAGCTTGCTATAAAAATAAAGTCGTTTCGTGGAGAAATAAAGTGTATGTGACAATATTTGTTCAATATCTTATTCCCGCTACAATACTAAATTATATTTTTAATCTATCTATGTTTACAGAGAAAAAGATATCGATGAAGTTCTTCAATCTCATTCGGTATTCATAAACGTATCAAAGGGTCAAGTCGCTAAAAAAGAAGACCTTATCAAAATCTTCGGTAAAGATGATCAAACAGAAATCTGCAAAGAAATCCTCGACAAAGGAGAATTACAAGTGTCAGAAAAAGAAAGACAATCTCAAATCGATTCCCTTTTCAAAGATATAGCAACCACAGTAGCCGATAAGTGTATAAACCCAGAAACTAAAAGGCCATACCCAGTTTCAATAATAGAAAAAGCTATGAAAGACGTTCACTACTCAGTTAAAGTGAACCGCAATGCTAAACAACAAGCTCTCGATGTAATACCCATGTTGAAAACTACAATACCATTGGAAAGAGCACAAATGAGGGTTAGGATCATAATATCTGGAAAGGAAGCGAGGAAAATACGTGAAAAAATCAGTGCATTGACAACCAGCTTCGAAGACGAAAATTGGGAAGGCGGGACAGCGACCTTAGTTTGTCTCATAGATCCAGGCCATTTCCGAACTCTAGATGCGTTGATTTCTTCAGAAACCAAAGGGAACGGACAAATGGAATTGCTCAATCTGAAAGAAATGAAAGAAGGCGAACAAGCGCTGGAGTGAACAACCATGGCAGTCGTAATGAAATTATTCTAATATATTTAAAGCATTTATTTCAATATCTTTTACAAAACACACCTTTTCTAATGTGTAAATAAAAGCAACAGAATGTATTGAAGTTTATTAAAATAATAAAATTTTAAAAATCATTTCAAAATGCAAACGATTTTCAATCTAAGAATAGAAACATAATCTGATATGGATCAGAAATTATAAGTTATTTTCATAACATTTTACTTAAACGTATTCGAGATCATAAAATATCTTTGGCCCAGTCAGAAAATATATTGACTGACACTAAAAAAAAATGCTTTGATCTCTTTATTTTCACATACATACTACTCAAAAGCTTAGAAAAATTTACTCTAAAAAAAAAAAGAAAACAAAACAAAACAACCTAATACAAGATTTAATTTTATGTAGAGTAATGATGGCAAAATTTACAATGGTAACATAAACAATTTACACTATTAAAACTATTGAAGAATAATAAAATACGTTCATAAAATAAAAACAACAATACACATTTCATAAACTTCGTATTGAAGGTTTAGAAAAAAGAACATATTAAAACATTTTAAAGTAATTTTATGCGAAAACGCCATCATAATGACAAGTAAATTTTGCAGGTAAATGCATGTAATTTGGTCGATGAGTAGTAGCATAATATTAAATACATTATACAAGTTTCAGTATTACTACTTAACAACGATTTTCAATATCACAAATTTTGAATAAAAAGTAAATACCATATACAACGCCCGATAAATTTATAAATATTCACAAAAATATACAGTTTTAGAAAAAAACAATTAAAAATAAGGAAATACTCGAATATAGCAATTTTACACTTATACAAATCACATCATTATATTACATAAATATAATAATTAATTTACACGCCTATACTAAATTATAAAACAATCCGAGTTATATACACGATCGATATACACAAATATGTACATATCTGTAAAAAAAAATAAACGATTATTCCGTATCGAACGATTCACGAGGACTACTATCAGCATTAGTTAACATATCACTGGATGGGCTAGCTACGGGAGTCAAGTGATCAGATAAACTCTTCACTACCGTAGAATCGTTGCTGTTGGTATTTTCAACGTCCGTGACTTCGGGCAAAGGACACAAAGTCGAACCGGTGTATAAAGGCGAACTGCCTCCTTGATGAGAAGCACCGGCTACACTCGGAGAGTATATTGGGTGCCCCCGACCGTTCGTCCCGACGTCTTCGTGCGGAGAATGCAAAGACGCGTACACCTTCTTATTAGCTGGATTAGCGTCGTAACTAGCTGAATGAGACGGTGTGAACGGGTGACTAGGAGTCGTGGAGTTGCCGGGCGACGGTTCTAAAAAAGGAGACGCGGGAGACGCCATCGTCGTATACACACCGCTGTGAGGAGGAAGACTTCCTCCTCCTTCTGACATATGAGACGGCGTGCCTCCGTAATCGCTTTGGGGCGAACTTAAACTGGCGTATACAGTTTTGGGACGATCCGAACTCGAATAAGAAGGCAAATAGCTATCGCTGCGAGGGTTATAAAACGGTGATTCTTCTGCTGAATTGGTTTCCAGTTGATAGGTACAAGGGGTGGCGGCGCCGTAAGACGGCGTGTTGTTATCGCTCCATCTTGAAGAGTTTGGGTAGTAACTCGGAATGGCAACGTACGCGTAAACTTTTTTCGGTTGCTCCTCTATATTTAAATCTGGTTGATGATGAGACGGTGCATAAGAATCGGACCATTGCACTTTGCTCGGGGTAAAATCACCCTTTATGTACAAATCTATCGGTCGTCGAAAACCCTTGCTCAAATGTTGAGGCACGCCCAATACACAACATTTACTGAATCCTACTTCCGGTGATAATAAATAGTCTCTAAATTTTTGTGGGAAAAATTCGATATTCGAAAAATTTTTATATATCGTCTCCTGCAACAAAACAATCAACATATAAAATAATTATTTAAAAACTGTAAAAATAAACGTGAATAAAAATTACAAACCGTTAATCTTTTCTTTTTCTTGTAGCTACTCCAACCTTGAGCCTCTAAAATAAGTTTGCCACCAGGTCGAAGCTGAGCAAACATTCTTTTGAACGCTAATTTAATACCAGCATCGCCCCAATTAAGGTGAATCCATTTCGTTACCGACAAACACATGATGAGGTCGTACTGTGGAGGCTCTGCATTTATCAGATTTTCATCTTTTAAAACATAATTGGCCTGAAAATCAAATTCCGATCGGTAAATAAATTATTATAAAATTTTATTCAAAGTGGTAATAATGAAAATGACCATACTTGTTTAAACGAAATGTTTTGAGGAAAAACGTTAGATTTGCCATTGACGGGAAACCCGATAACTTCTATCGGTCCATAGAGTATCGGACACGAAACGGGAAAATATTGCTTGGGTATGTCGCGGGAAGGTTTGTGGTGAGATCTGCGATTTCTTTTAAGTTTTTTGAAATTTTTATTCGTGAGCGATTTGTCCGCCTGAACCGTTTTGTTCTCGATCTCGGGTTTGTTTTCGACGGGGTCATCTTTTTTCTCAGATTCAACTTCGGCACTTATATTGAGAGATTCGGTTTCATCCCCCGTACTGTCGACGCTTATATTTCTATCGAGAGGGTGCAAGCATTGAGACGTCGAGGGTTCTCGAATGTCTTCCGGAGGCTTGTCTTTCGGAAGCGAATCGTCCGTCGTCGGGGGGACGATGACATAATTCCTGATATTTTTTCTAGCTCGAGCTGAAAATTCAAAAAATTTTAGAATCGAAAAAGTATTTTTTTTTTATCGTCCGTTTTGTACTCACCTATAAGATTTTCGTCGATGTCTATGCCGATGACGGATTTGGCGTTAAAGTCTCTCGCTATAGCGATCGCCACGTGACCGACATTACACCCGATGTCCAAAATATCTTTGCTGTTGAACAGGTGTCGGTTCATCTCGAAAACCTTCAGTCGAACGTCCATCATGGCGTTCAAGTTTCGGTAGCCGTAATATCTGAAAATTTATTTTTCAATCAAAATTTGAAACAGGGGGGGAACAACAATGGTCGAGTCACAACAAAAGTATTGAGGATAAATTATCTATCTTTCCTCGTGCAGATTTTTTATAATTGAGACACAATTTTTGTCTAAATTGAAGAATGAGTTTTTAGTATAATGGATGATTTAGGTCAGCGGTCGACAAAATACTGCCTGCAGGTAATTGAACTGCCGACTCCGTTTTGAATTGAACGCTAAGAAAATATGATATTTTAAAGGAAATATATGATATTTAAAATAAAATATCATATTTTCTTCGTATGCAATTCAAAATGTCGCAGTGGGCAGTTCAATTACCTGCGAGTAGTAGTTTGCTGACAACTGATTTAGGAGAACGAGGGTGACGATTTTCTCGAAAAAAAATTAAGAAGGGCAAAAAAACTGATCGATAGCACGATTTGAGTTTTGTTTGTGTATTACGCAAATCTTTATACATAATATGAAACAAATTGAAAGAGCTAAATTCAAAACGGCATTCCGTTCGGGGACCGAAATTACTTTTGCACAATCGTTCTGCGATACGTAGTAACTGGTAATTTTTCGAATAAAAAAAAACTGAAAAGCATCGCTCACCTGTCATAGTTGCCGTACTGGTACCTCTTGTCGGCGTTGCGGAACTTGGGAAGCTTGAGCTGGGGAGGCGGAGGAGCCCTCGGCAGGGCGACCCTCTTGTTCGCGTGGGCGTGAGGGTGGAAGCGCATCCACGCCCCCGGCTGGGGCACGACGGGGCTCACGATCTTGTCGGCGGCGTCGCTGGCCAGCCTCTTGCGCGGCCGGGAATGGGGGTGCGGGTGCGGCGCGGGAACGGGGGGCGGGTCGGCGGGCGGCGCCTCCATCTCAAGGGCGGTGATCGTGTAAGGCAGCTTCATGCGGGCGCTCCGCCGCGCGCCGCCGCCCCGGCCAAGCGGCTCGCCGCGCTTGGCGAACTGGTGCGCGCC
>JAOXNN020000058.1:1141233-1152066 GCA_028571205.2 Hydropsyche betteni | reverse complement strand
CGGCGGGACGCCGAACCCCGACCGCGCGGTGAACGCCATCGATCGCGACGGTCCGTACGTGTTCCTGGGCGGCGCCTTCACCACGGTGGCCGGCCAGCCCCGGCCACGCCTCGCATCCGTGCTCGCGAGCGCAACCGGACCCGGCCCGTACGTGCTGCCGTGGCGGCCACGCTGGTACGGCGTCGTGCATGCGCTCGATGCGCGTCTCGAAGGGCTGCTCGTCGGCGGCGAGGCGTTGCCCGACCGCGACGATCAGGAAGTCGATCCCGTGGGTCGCGTGGCGTTCTATCCGCGCGCCGGCGTGCCCGGACGCCCGGGCGCCCCGACCAATCTCCACACGTTCACGAACGGCAGTGCCGTGGGCATCGAATGGGGCCCGCCGCTGAACGGCGCCGAGCCGCGCTTCTACGTGCTCGAAGCCGGCACCTCCCCGGGGGCGAGCAACATCACTGCCGGCGTGCCGATCGGCGCCGACACGTCCTATGAAGTGAATGGCGTGCCGCCGGGCACCTACTACCTGCGCGTGCGCGCGGTATCGGCGGGCGGCATCGGTCCGGCGTCGGACGAAGTGGAACTCGTCGTCGGTCCGTCGAGCTGCGTGGCGCGGCCCGAACCGCCCACCGATCTCGAGGCCATCGTGAACGGCGGCATCGTCACCATCACCTGGACCGAGAGTGTCACGCCAGGCGTGAGCGGTTATCGCGTGCTGGGGAATCCGTTCGGCATCGACGCGCCGTTCTCCACGCTGCTGCCGGCGGGCGCCACCACGTTCTCGGCGCCGGCGCCGCGGGGGGCGGGCTCGGCCGCGGCACGTCGCCCCCGCACGGCGCCTCGTCGGCGGCCGCCTTCTCGGGGGCGGCGGCGTCGTCGGCGTCGTCCCTCGCCTGGGGGTCCTTGTCGCAGTCGGCGGTGGCCGTGTTGCGGCGCCTCCGCTTGCGGCTCCGGGCCGGGGGCGCCGCCTCGATCTGCTTCTCGTACTCGTCGTTGTCGAGGGGGGTGAGCAGGTTGAGCGGGTCGCGGATGTTCGGCGGGATGATCACCTCGATCTTGTTCTTGTGCCGGGGGGGCGTGGGCAGGGGGGAGGAGCGCGGCGTGACCGCGTTCACGGTGCGGTTCACGTCCTCGTCGCGGAGGCTGTTCAGGTTGAGCGGGTCGGAGATGTTCCCGCCGAGCAGGAACTTGGTCGGCGGGATGAAGGCGCTCTTCCTCGGGCGGCGGTGCGGCAGGAAGAACTTGGACGCCGCCGGGAAGGACTGCGTGCGCTTGCGCGCCGCCCGGAACTTGCGCTGCTGGTGCTGCTGATGCTGCTGGTGCTGCTGGTGGAAGGCGCGCCTCGCCTCCTTGCACACGGCGCCGTCCTTCGTCGCCGTCTTCTGCTTTCCGTGCCTGTTCTTGCGGTTCGACTTGAACTTCTTCGACTTGGAGGACTCGGCGACGGCGGGGGCGGGGGGCGGCGGGGGAGGAGGCGCGAGGGCCGAACCGGCCGGAGGAGGCTCGGGGCCGGGCTCCGTGTGTTGCTCCATGTTCGAATTTGGCGCGGCCGCGCGGGGCGCGCGTTCGCGCAGGCGCAGACCGCGACGAGGCGGACGCCGCGGCTCCGAGGCGGGCTCCGGTCGCTTCCCGGAGTTCGGGGACGCTCGACGAAGGCTCCGGACGGCGAGCGGGGCGCGCGAGGATCGGGATCGGCCGAGACGTTCGCGGACGTTTCGTCGGGCGACGCGCGGCAACACGCGCGACCACCGCGACGGTCGCGTGCGGTCTGAACTGCGCCCGTCGCGTCCATGCTTGGGCCGCGGCCGAGCGCTTCGCCCCGCTCGTCTTCGTATACCCGTGTGCGATTTTTAAAAAAATACTGTTGAAACGGTCAGAATTAAAATACTATTTTGGTCAGAATTTTCATCCGATTCATCAGAATATATGTGAAATTGGTCAAAATTTTAATCAAGTTTCGGTCAGAATATTTTGGTCAGAATTTCCATCAAAAAGGTCAGTATAAATATTGAATGGTCAGAATTTATATTAAACGATCAGAATTGTTATGAAACTTATCCTAATTTTATTCTAATTTTATTCGTTTCGCTATTAAATTCTGGCCATTTTAATTTAAAACTGACAATCCATCATTTTATTCTGACCTGTTATGATTAAAACTCCGACCGTTTAATTTTTTGCCACTTAAAAATTGCACGTCACCGTATCCAAGTTCGCGTAAAATAGATGACCAGACGTAAGCACACACGACGCGAGCGCAAACGTTTTCGAAATTTTCAAACAACATCGAATGTACCAAAGTATGTTTTTGTGGAGAAAGAATTTCATCTTACAATTAGATGTTACAGTATAGGTACACATTATTTCGTCTGTACCAAAGTACATACTATTTCATTTTAACCGATTTTTCGCGGCACCTAAAAAATAAAACCAATATGTACAGGTCGTCTCTCGCTACTTTTTTCATAAATTCATATCGTTAAACTTTTTACAAAAAAAAATTTTCATGAGTATTTTTTATCAATTGACTCGAAATTAATTTCACGTGTCAGCGATACTTTTTAGAGGGACAAAATAAATACACAAACAATTTTTGAAACAACATGATTAAAAACCAAAACGTGATTAAAATTCTGACCAATTTCAAATAAATTCTGATAAATGAGATAAAAATTAAGAAAATTTTAAAAGCAGACCAATTAAAGCAAAAAAATAAAATAAAATTTACAATCATCCACAGCTTTCGTCGAAAATAATCAATGGCCGAGAACGCGATCGTTTACTCCCGTGTATATTTTGAAAGTGTCCGTTGGCTCGCCGACGTTTGTTTGTGTCGTTCCAGTTTCTTCGTCGGGCAACGCGCCGTTCTTTCTCCCTTTCCTAAATATTTGACGCCCTCGCCCCGGCAGGTTTATTCACTTTTTATATTTTGACATTTGCGATGAAAATACCTCAACAAACCTTCAAACCCTCGGGCGAACTTTCCCCGCCCCGAAAATACCGCCCCTGTATCCGACTTTCTCTCTTTGCAGACAAAATGTCGAAGATTCCCGTGTCGCACGTTGCCGGCGGCCTCAAAACGCCTTCCTGCATCTCTTCCACCCCTTTGGAAGTCAACAAAAAGATGTGTAACCCCGGAAAAAAGGAACTTTCAAATCCAAAGTTCTCCGACAGCATCGAATACTCCATTATTGAGAAAAGCACGATTTCGTCCGCCAAGTCTACGCCCAGGGAACCTTTGAAAACGAACAACGGCCAACTGAAAAGAAGCGCTTCCTCGACTCTAGTCAACGATTCTAGAAAACAACCGAAACTGACGAAAGTTGCAAATTCCACGGCAAGGATTACGAATTCTATGGCAAAAGTTACGAATTCTACCGCAAAAGTTGCAAACACCACAGCAAAGATAGCACCGTACGATTACAAAGCCCGCTACAACGATATATTTCAAAAGTATACCGATCTAAATGATGAGTCTTCCGAGCTAAAAAAAAAAATTGGTTATATTTCGGATCTATTAGAAGTGGAACAAAACAAGGTTAAAAGTTATGAAAATGAAAAGATTCAGTTGTTCGAAAAGTTGGAACAATTGAAGTCTGAAAAAAATAAATTAGTATTGGAATTGAGCGAAACCACAGAAAATAAAAATAAAGAAAACTCTGATCTTTCTGCACAGTTGTCGGAAGCGAAAATAAAACTTTCGTACAAAACTGGCGAGTACGATAAACTCAAAGATATTATCGATAAAGAAATTGTAAAGAACTTCGAGCTTTCTTCTGCTCTGAGCGATAGCCAAAATAAATTATCGTCCTGTACGAGCGAGATAACTTTCCTCAAATCAAAACAGACCATTCTCGAGAAGAAAAATCATGAAAACGACGATTTAATCTCAAATATGAAAATCGAAATAGAAAATACGACAGAAAAATTAAAAATTTTGAAAGAACAATGTGAATCGTTAAAATCTAATCTGGACCTGAAAATACAAGATTGTAATAAATTTTCTGAATTGTACGATGCTGAAAAATTACAATGTTCCTCTTTGCTATCTAAAAATACTGAATTGTTAACAGAATTGAATTCTCTCAGAGCATATAAAGAGCACCTCGAAAAAAAAAATGAGGAACACTGCAGCAATATCGACGATTTAAATAAGAAAAACGAAGAACTTCATAGAAACCTCGAAAGTATGTACGAAACTCAAAAAGTCCTTCGTAACGACATTCAAGATTTAAAAGGTCATATCAGAGTATTCTGCAGGGTGAAACCCGTATTAAAAGAAGAGACTTCCAAAGTCGCCCTCAACGTTGATATTGTCGACTCTTGCACGATGGACATTGAAAAGGTGCAAGTGAATTCGTCATCAGGACTAACAAAAAAACAAAACATGAAACACACTTTTGCCTTCGATGGAGTTTTTCCATCGCACGCATCGCAAGCGGAAATTTTCACAGAAGTATCCTCGCTGATTCAATCTGCTCTCGACGGATATAACGTTTGCATTTTTGCATACGGACAAACAGGCTCCGGTAAAACCTACACAATGGAAGGTGAAGCACATAATAATTCTTCTGGAATCATTCCGCGTACTATAGATATGATTTTTGAAAAAATTCCAAATTTACGAGAACTAGGATGGGAATTTAAAATAACAGCCTCATTTTTGGAAATCTACAACGAAAACATATATGATTTACTGGATCCAAATAAAGACCAAACGGATCACAGTATAAAAATGGTCGATAGTAAAGGGATTGACGTTTATGTATCCAATTTGAAAGAAGAATCAGTCAACAATTCAGATGAATTGAAAAAATTGTTAAATGTATCCCAAAAAAATAGACAAACGGCCGCTACGTTGTGCAATGAGCGAAGTTCAAGATCGCATTCCGTCACCAAAATCAAAATTATGGCAACTAATAAACAACGCGAACAAAAGTATTACAGCTACTTAAACCTGGTCGATTTGGCCGGTTCGGAAAGCGGCAAAACATCTCAGCGGATGGACGAAACTAAATCCATAAACAAATCGCTTTCCGAACTGTCGAAAGTTATATTGGCGTTGCAGGCCAAGCAGACGCACGTGCCGTACAGGAATTCCAAACTCACGTATCTGCTCATGCCAAGTTTGGGTGGCAATTCGAAAACTCTCATGTTGGTGAACGTTTCTCAATTGGACGATTGCTATAATGAGACGTTGAATTCCCTAAGGTTCGCGTCTAAAGTGAACAGTTGTCGGACGGGTGTTTCAAAGAAAAACATATCCTCTATGTAAATTGTTTACGTTTATAGTCTTAGGTAGCTGTATTGCTTCTGTACACGTGTGTGTATTTGCTCTTAAAATGAAGTATTAGTTTTAAAAAATGTTCAGTTTTACAAATAGAATCATGTATATTTTTTTACCAATTTATGTCATTATGTCATTTAAGTTTCTGTCATATGTTTCTTCACTGAAATTTTTATTGTAATGACAATCATAAGGAATATATTGAATATAAAATGTTTAGATTTTATATGATTTATAATAAGAACAAATTATATTTATGATGTTTCCAAATGATCAATTATTAGTTTTATATTAAAATTACTTACTTTTCATCTTAACTTGTCTATTTTGTATTTTATTTATTCATTTATAAATAACAAATATAGCTTATTTTATGTTTATAATGAAGTAATCTAATTACAATTGCAATATTTGTTTTATATAAATATTTCTCTCATTTATGTTAATGTAAAATTGTATCATACACATTTTTTTTTTAAATACAACCTTTTGATAATATTATATGATGGTTTTTATCAAAAAGTACTTATACATAAATCATGATCGACAAAAAGTTTCTTAAAACATCCCCTTATATATGTTTGCATTAAAAAAATATTCTTTTTCCAGACTTCCCAATGTAATTACACAGATTGATTCGAATAGAACTTCAACAAAATTTTCAATTTGAACACTAACACCATATTGAAAAACCAACATAAGATTTGTATTGAAAATTAAGTAGGAACACACTTTAAACAACCCAATTTTTTTTAATAATGCATTTCCATTTATGAATAAGAATATCATAACTTTGAAATACTGTCTTTCGATGGAGCCAAGCTATAATAATATGCATATTATGCTAGCCGTATTTACGACTGTTTCGACGTTATGCAATAATGTTTATATCGAAAAGCGTGTCGATAAAAACGAGAAATGCGTAAAAGCAACATGACCAACCTAACCGGAGCTGTTTGTCTAACTGTACTTCTACCTGTTGTACTGACGCCATCTACGCGGAGCTTTCCCGTGCCATAAACTCAAGTTCGCGGTCCTTATTTTTTTTTGAAATCAGACTATTAAAAATATATATAAATATGTTTGTTGAATTGTATCGTGTTTTATAAAAACATACCAGTTGTGAATAAGATAATCTTTATTATTTTAAATTATCAAATTTACTCGATATAAATAAGTATTTAGTAAAATTTCTGATTCTAATGACCTCAATTAATTATGACTCTTTAGGAGTTTAATATAAAAATATCACCGAGCATATCTTACCGAGTGGTCGTAGGTTAGCTAAGCACAAGCGTGTCGATCTTCTGATAATATAATATTTTTCGGAAAAAACCATGCACTTAAAAAACCGACTATTTCAAAAAACTTTCCGTAAAAAAACGATAAAATTTTTCAAGAATATTCCAAACACTTACAAAAACCGACTTTCCCAGAAAAAGTTTTCCCGAAAATGGCAACATTTGTAACAATATTTGAAAAACAACAATTGATTTTTTTAAATGTAAATTTACAAATTTTCATTTAAAATAAGCACATTCAATGTTCAAATTTTACTTTGAAAAAAATAATTAAAATAAGGCGCTTCGAGCACGGGCCTACTTTACCTTTGTACTGGCCCTGAAGCCATGTATTACTTAACTTAAATTATCGGAAAAAATTGATTCGAAATTTCTTACGATTATGATGATCCATAAATGATTTAGCTGATAACGTGTTCGCATAGCGTTGGCGGGCTAATCTTTCAAATTTTAAATAATTATATTTGAAATTATCCAGAGGAAAAATACTTGAATTTTTGATCAAAAAATATACATTTTATAATATATGATATATTGATGACATACGAAAAACATAATAACTTTTTTATCCTTAATAAAATAAATCAAAAATATTAGTACAGCAATCATACTAAATTATTTTATCAACAAATATATAATATATCGCATTTGAAATACACAAACATGATTTCCGAATCTCCAGTTCACAACATCTGACCAACAGTTGGTGGGAGACCTCTACTTACGGTACCGGAGCCTCGTTTCAAGCGTCCAGGGTAGTCTTCGACGGTTCGTGGTCGTTTGTGGACCTCGTTCTCAAGTAGAGCCTTTTTCAAGGTTTCGGAGGCTCTCGTCATCCAGCATGATGGCGCCGGAGACGGTGGTGACTGTCGACAACCAGCAAGCGAACAAACCAGCCGAAGGAGAACATGCCTTGAGCTGGCTCAAACTTAACGTCGAGTACTTCAAGACGTTGCCGGGAATCATCAAACTTGTCGAGCTGGTCCGTAAAAGCCTCATTCAAATCTATGACCTGTTCACATGTCGCTTTTTTTTTGAATCCGATGAAAATCGTCGCGAAGTCGTAAGAAACTTTCTTTGCGTTTTCCGGTTTAATATTTCAATGTTTAACGATGCATTTCATGTTTTGTTTTTTCTGTTGTGGGTAGATAAATTGTCAGATTCGCTCGTTTTCAAATCGTGTCGATTCCATATCAAAACAATCGTTCCCGCTACTGAAATAAAGTTCGTATTATAAATAATCGAGTCAATCGTGAGATCCGATTTCACTCCGGCGACCTTTTTCTGCATGTTTTGGACGACATTGTCGATTTTAAATATAACAAATTGGCTCTTTATATCCGTCGATGATATACGCCGAAAACTTCGATGACCCCATCGTGTCGCGATGACCCAATTGCGAATCTACGATTCAATTGCACCCGATGACCTGATTTTACTTTTGCTTTGTTTACGTCTGAGAATTGGTGAGACTTTTCTATAGTTTATGGACGTTTCTACAAATTGTATCGGCTACGAGACGCATGTTTACATTCGTAAATTTGATCAGAATGCGGATAATCACGCCATTCGGAGGTTGTTTTTGTTGCGTTTTATTTAGAACTTATCTACTCGGTTTCCGAATTAGAATTTTCCGATCGGCTGCGTAGATTTGGGCATTTTATTGTCTTCTGTTTGCTCGAACTCGGTCGTAATATTCTGAAATAAAATGTGAATTTTGTGTAAATAGCCTTCGCTATTGAAAGATTTGGAATTTATTTGTATGTATATCATATTTTTCGTATACGGAAACGAATTAAGTTGTCATTTTTCAACCGAAACGTCCCACCGCAATAGAGAAAACACACCCACATTATTCATTACACATGCGATTTTGAAAAATGAATATCCAAATAGAGTCAAAGCAACATGCTATTTTGGATCTATTTAATAACTTTCCATTACTCGAATTTCGATACGAACATTTTCGCATAAATTTTACAACGTTCTAAACTTTCACATGACACGCAATCGAGCCACTAAACGATAACATTATTTGCGACTTTTTCTCGTTTTGGAAATTTTTATTCATTTGTAAAACTATCCCAGATGCATCTATTGATTTTAAACTAGGCCAACCCATTTGTGTAATACGTATAAATTTCCAATGTACGTACTTAGAAAATTCACACATTAATTTTTCAGAAAACGTTCGAAACGGTTTTGTTTCCCGCCTGTCATATACGAATCAATTTCCGGCCATGCACTAACCAAACGCGTCAGATGAATATTTGAAGAGCGACCAACCCATCGTTTATTTTTTCGACAATTTAACACGAAAACGCCGTTATACATCGTCAGGTCGACCTTCGATTCCTCATTTATTTATAAAGCATGTCGTTCACGTCAAAATCGCTGATCGCCTTTTCCATCGCAGTCGACTATGACCTGACTGCTGGTGGAGATCACGAAATGCGCATGTTCAAGGTTAACGCCTATTATGTCTTCGAAGTATTTGCAATAAAATATTATGTTGATATAGCGAGAGGCTGGCGAAAATAGTTTTTTTTATATATGTATTTGCATAATTTTATCGTAGATTTTTTTTTTATTGGATTTTGCTTCTTGAAGGAAAAATTCGCATCGAAATTGGAAATTATTTATATATTCATTTGATGATTGGTATGTATGATTAATGTTAAAAATAATCGACTCATGCGGTTTGGAATTAATTACGAATTACACTAATGAATGCTTATAAATATAATAGTTAATGAAATTCGGTAAATATTCCCAAAGCGTATTTAAAAAAATAATAATCATATTTTACTTAATTTAATTAAATTCCTCAATTGTTCCCTAATGTCATCGTAACCATTTTCAGCATAATTTTTCCTTAAAAAAATTCCACAAATATATGACTCGACACATTTCAGCAACGACTTATCAAAACCGAAACCTTTCATACCTGACCATGAACAATTGAACAGTAGAAACACACGTGATACTCCAATTAATCACACGACTAAAGAAAACCACCTCGACAACCGACTTTAACAACAAATCTCCGAGAGGTTCTCGTCATTTTAAGCAGAACTGGAATCGGTTCTGTGAACCCTCCAACTTTAACTGCGATGTTGATATTTCTTCGCAACATCGTGGTCAAAGTTAACACGCTCGCGACAATTAACACGCAACCCTTTCGGCGGTGTTTACTGACCTCTTCTCGTATCGATCTCGTTTTTATCGAATGGCACATCAGAAGTGGATTTCGTGTTTCTTGGAAATGAAACGAACTCTTTTTTTCGTTTTGCATTGAGTGGCGTCGTTCCGCAGAGGTCAATCGGGTGTTTGGACCTCAACTTTGACCTGACTAAAATAGGAAAAAGACGCGGTGTTGTAATATTTTCTATTTTTAAAATAATAGAGCCCTTTCGAGTGCCTTATCTGAATTTTATGACTTTATTTTGTGTAATCATTTTGAAGAGTTGAATGTATTGGTTTTTAACTTTTATAGAAAAATAAATGAATATATGTTGAAGTATATCAGAAATTGCTCAGTTTAAATGCCTCAAATTTTCATTCAATGAACATTGTATAGATTGTACTATGATAATCATTATGAAAATCCTGGATTCGAAACTTTCAAATATAACAACAAACATAATCATTATAAACATGAAAAATACTGCAAATACCAAGTATCCAGTATGAAAATTCAACAAAATTCTGTCCATCATCTTCAAAATAGCCTTGAAATATAAAATTAATTACAATTCTATAGATAGACACAATACCAAGTCCATTCAGGTATGAAGATTTCGCGCAATACTGCGACCAGTTTGCGTTTTAATTTGCAGTTGCAAATTGTCAGATGCATCTTGTAAATGAAGTGATCTCACCGCGTGATGTAATTTTTGTGTGTGTGTAATGTATTACTTCACGCAAACGTGGCATTTTTTGTACCAAGGACGCGATGATTATATTTTTTTTTCCAATTCAAAGTTTCGTGAGCATTCTTGTTTTTTTTCTGGTAATAGAAAATGAAAACGTGTTGGTTTTTCGGCGAATCGAAAACTGTGATTTTTTCCACGTATCGATCCTTCGTATGTAATGATTCACGTTGGCGTCTCGTTAAAATCATTTTCAGTTTTTTTCATTTAGAAAAGTACTAGGTTTTAACGGTCGTTAGTGCGGCGGAAGGCCATTCGATGTGTTATTTATATTTTTTTACGCTTGAATGGCAGAATTGTTTGTCGATAAGGTAACCGATGT
>JAOXNN020000058.1:1114670-1129990 GCA_028571205.2 Hydropsyche betteni | reverse complement strand
AATTCGGTGGCTTCTAAAAGTTCGGTTAGAACACAAGTTCTTGCCACACGTACACGTATGTCCATGTTTGCACGAATCACTGTCGCAATGTCGGACATTGAAAAAGTTTCGATCAATAAAATAAAAAGTTAATTTCGAATGGCGTACGAAAATTGAGGACTCTCGTGTCGGGTTTTTGTCGTTTTGTTTTCGAAGCAATTTACGGTGCAAACATGGCATCATTAACACTTAATTACACTGGTGCTTGTGTCTTTCTATTGCTTGTGTACATGACTTGGAGTTGTCCTCAACATTTTTTTTAGTGTTGTCGAAAATCGTATGAAATTAATTTGTTTTCGTTGCATGATGTATTGAAGAACCAGTGGAATGAACATGCATATTACTTAACTGTTATTATAAGGTCAAACAACTTTTTTCCATTAGAGGATCTATGAGATTCCATTTATTCTCCATGTTACACAATTTTGCTATTTATGCAAATATTATTTTATAAAAACACACTGTATATGTTTGTTATGAGTATCATATCAGTCTATTCCAAATATTCTAATAATGTGAATTTTTTTAATTTTGTTGCAGTTATTCGGATTAATATGTATGGCAACTGCTTCCCCAGCTTTGATATCGGGTACACATTGGTTTCTATTCGTAGTTGTCTCATGCTTCATATCAACACTCATATGGACATTTGTCTATTTTCTATGCATTAGAGAAGCTCTCAAATTACCAATCAACTGGATTCTGACAGTAATTTTTCGTATTAAATAAAATTATGATTACAATAAAATAAATAAAATTTTAACAATTTGTTATTTATATTTTCAGGAGCTGCTTAATACTTCGATCGCCACTATATTATACATAATCGCATTCATAGTTCAACTCTCTGCGTGGACTCCAATTAATAGTGTATACCGAGCATCAAATTTAACAGCCGGTGTAAGCTCATTTTTCATATTACTTATTCTCGTTTGTATGCAACCATAGTTTGTAGATTATACTTTTAAAATACTCTCAGTTAATTGTCAATTATTTTCATACAAGTAATCATTATTAACTCATTGTTTCTCGAGCCAAGATCAGAAAAGGCTGTGACCTTGGTATACCTTACAAGTGTACATGCGATCTTTATTATTAGTATTTATAACATAAACATTTCTATATTGCTTATAATATTTTTTTAGCCCAGTAGTACAATGTTAAATTAATTATTGTAAATTGGAATGATAAAATAAGTAAATACTTTTTCAATTATTTTTCAGTGTTTCGGTTTATTCAACACCATCGCATATGCTGCTGGAGCTTATTTCTTATACCAAGAACATAAAGGAACGGCTCCGGCTTCCTGAGTGTCACCTGCTGGGTCGGGTCCTGGTATCTCAAGACAACGATACTAATACTCGTCCAATTACAGATGTCACTGCCCATCTCAATCAAACAAAAATCTGAAACTACAATTTAATCACAGTGCTAAATATTTCATTCAAATTATAAAGAAGGTAGCAATTACCATAACGAAAAGCACAATTGTATGCTCAGACTGAAATTGAAATTAATATCTGGTTCATAGAAGTAATAAAAATACAAAGCCGTAAATTTATACAAATTGAACAATATTTTAATAATATGTGTGCGACATCAAATATATGTATTTTTAATAATAATATTATATTAAACTTATGAAGTGTTTGCTAGTTGTAATGTGATGAAAATGAATTATCGACTGAGTATACTTATATCACAGATAACAGATGTTTTTCTATTTGGAAAATTTTATAGCAGTTTCTCATTTATTTATTCTAGTCTATGTACATGTCCGCTTCAATTTCAAAATAATAACTTTATAAAAATTGTTAAAAGATGTATTTTTCAATCCACTGTAATAAGCACACGGCTAACATTGCATTCAAACACTGCATCGTATATAATGTAATTAATTGTTAACATGCTACACAATGTTTTATTTTAAAATTTTAAATAGGTGAATTGCTGCATTGTGAAATTTTTTTGCTGAAGTTATTTTATGTGTTCTTGTAAATTTTCTGATATTTTTATTATTTAGTCATTTCATACGGCCATGTATAATATGAAATTCAAATTACAAGTACGAGTTGTACTTGTGTACCTCATTTTATGTTATTTTTATTTTATTCGTTACACATCGGGCCAAATAAAATAGTTTATTGTTTTGTGTTTTTTTGGATCGTACAAATTTTTTTCACACTACATTACAAATTTTTAAATTTAAATTGTATTATTATGTTTAAGGTATGCTTTACGAATATATTTATTAATAAATTAAATATTAAAGATATGATCTATATGAGTTTTTTTCATAAGTCATTGTATATTAAGCATACACTTTAGCATACGGATAATATTATTATACGTTGTTTAAGATATTTGAAAACTTGTAATAGTATTGACGTTAATTTTGTATGAGGATGTTGATATAAAGAAAATTAAAATAACCACAAAGTGTACTTATTTCTTTAAATTTCACATATTTCAGCAACATCAAGAACTTAAATTATTAATATTATATTTACTAATTGAGTTAATGGTTTAGTTTTGTTAAGTTTACTTGTCCCTGTTCTCTCTGATCATCAAATTTAAGCAACGAGTTATTTAGTTTGTTGATAAACGTAATCACATAACAATGTGTGATTAGCAAGAAATAGTTTTTATCATAGAAACTTCATAAAATTTAACTTCCTCTTTTTCCTTAAAATATATTAAGGAAAAATGCTCAATCTTCTGCTCTCATTTTTTTTTTACTTTTAATTATAATTCACTCTTGGTTAGTGTTTAAACATTAATACTATTTATATTAAATGGTAAATATTCATCATCAATACAGGCGACGTCTTTTTGCATTATCGATAGTTAGTTGAAATATTTTGATGAAGCACTCTTTATTCGGACTTTGCTAAATATTTTATCTTACTGGCAAAGCGTTCAATTTCGCAATTATATAAGTACACTAATAAATATAATAATTATCAATTTTCAATGAATGCTCACAATACTAATTTCCGCACTTAATTTAAAAAGTCAAAGATAAATTAACTAGCACTCCCATTCATCATCATCATCATTATCGACTTATTACGTATCCACTGTAGGACAAGGTCTCGCCATCAAATATTGGGGGTCTAGGCTATCCGAGAGCCAACCTCATATCGAAGCACTACTATTATTTATATTATTAAATTATTTTAATGCTGACTAAATGTTTTGTTACCTTAAAATTATTTCGATATTTAAAACGCCTTTATTTATATTGGATATTTATATAAATTACTCATTATAATATTGAAAATATTGAAGATAAAACATTTTATTATTAATTTAATTTTCTGAAAATATATTAATCATCGTTCAATTAAATTTAATTATGAAATTCCGGAAAAATCATAAATAATATTGTAAGATATTGTTAAAAGTTAATTAACTTGATTTTGATACATAGGAATTTTTTTATAATAACAAAAAATATATAAAATTTCGTTTTAAAAGAATAAAAAGTACCAACAAAAAAAAACTTGTAATACGAGCAAAGTACAATCAAATCCATTGAAAATTCTTCGACCCTACATAAAAATTGTCACTCATAAAATCAACAATAATCTTATTGATTCATAAAAAAACTCTCTTCAATCACCAGCCATTTACCCAAGCAAAACACACACAAAACCGACATGCAGAAAGCGAAACCATCCGATGAATCAGTTTCCAATTGCGAGTCGTTCCGCACGGTCGTGCCGCTAGTCCTGCGAGGTATGTGCTCGACAAACACCTGTTGTTTATTTGGTCTGCTGTTGTTTTTGTGGTTGTTGTTGTTGCGACGTGGGTCTCGTGGTGTAGCCGACGAAAGAAAGCGGAATTTTTAAGGGAAAAAGTCGGCGCGCTTTCCGGGGCGTGTGTTCGTTGCTGAAAAATTGTCTGAAATGAAGGAAAACTTCGCTCGTTCTAAATATATCGATGCTCTGAAAAGATTCGTTCGTGATCTGAATGTTATATGTTAAATTGTATTTCGGTACATTGTTATTTTGTTGGTGAATGTTTAAGTTTATTTTTGAAGTGGAACTTCTTTAAGGGCGGGAGTTCGGACTGAATGTGCAAAAAAATTTAAAAAGCTATATTTTTTAACTATTCTATATAATTACGATGATAAAAACAGCACATTTTATATTCCATTATCTTATCAATCAAAATTTCAATAAGACAGTTTCACCCAAATATTTTCGATTTAGCTCTAACACTACAAACGAAATTATCTAAGGATTCTTCATAAAATCTTTTCACTCAAAACCCCAATAGCTAAAGATTAATGAAAAGCTACATGCGCCCCCATTTCGAAGGGCGTAGCCACTGAATGGGGTCATCGTCTCGCAGACTGTTGGCGCCAACTTTTCGCCACCCCCGTCATAACAAAGAAAATTCGAAAACTCCCCTGTTTTGGGGACGATATCGATTTTCGCGAAAAACTACTCTGTTCAAGGTGTGTCGATTCGAAGTTAGTTAAATCAAATGTTAGTATTATATTTCGTTTCGTTGGCTTATAATGTTTTAATATTCTCGGTTTTATTTATATGTACAGTGGCTGTGTTAGCAAATGTGTGCGATATTGATATTATATTGGAATGAGTCATGTGCTAAATGCGAAAAGATCTGATGAAGAAATGTAGCAATTTAGAATACCTACAATTAGTTTATTAAACAATATTAAAAGCTATAGAGTTAGTTTGATAAAATAAAATGTATAACTTTTATGAAAAATACGAGTTTTAAACATATACTTCTTATACCTTGAATATATAATTATTGTTGTGAGTTGATGTTTCACAGATATTTCGAGCGATGCACTCATCGTTTATCTGACGTTTCTTTCTTTAGAGAGTTTCATTTGTTATATGAATCAATACTGTTTTATCAATAAAACATAAGTTTTCATAATAATACGTCAGTTAATCATCTCATCGAATAAATTTTAAACATTGACGACAAATTGTAATTGGATTCATACTTGCCACAATATGAAATGTTACTGTCATGTGTTTTTAATTGTTAAGTATTTAATGTTTGAATTCCACAGCATTTGCATTAGAAAGATGATTGCTTAAGATTTTTTATGTATAACATTACTTTATATATTTTACAAATACATTTGAGTAAGATAAATTACACAAAATACGTGTTGTTATTGTACAACATTTAATTACTATTTAAATCAACATGCATTTGCGGTCAACCAATTATTTCCTTCAAGTCTTATCGTAAATAAACACAAACATGAATAAAACAGAACCGAATTGAGAAACATTTAATTTTTTTTCCAAATTCCAATTCAACCGTCTGTTCGAACTGGACACTGAACTTTTTCCAGTTATCTATTTTCGATACCCTTCTGCAGTCTAAAAACGATACGATAAAAATTCCAAAGCGCGTCCATCAATTTTTAAACCGTTAAAATTAACTTTTTGAATAAATGATTACAGAAAAAATATATACGAAAATAATCACGGTGACTCTTACGTCCATGAATAAGTATTCAGTAATTACCGACTTTTGGCACTTGAATCACGTTTGAATTTTGGATACCGCACCCACAATATGATAACAAATTCTTAAGCTATTTGCTAATCGTGATATCATCTTGCGGACCTCATCTTCGACTTCCTAACAATCGATATGTCGTGAATAATCATCGTAGTCTAACCCTCGGTTGACGACACCATTTTCTTTTCAATGTTAATTGCGGTTATCGTCATGTGTTGGTTCTAAATGGATCGTATATTTTTTAGCATTTCAATTATTCGTGTCAATGGGATGGCACATTCAATTTTAGCGAATAAATGATTTGTTTCGTTCCTGTAGCTTGACTCAATATCATCTAATATGCATTGCCTTGAATTTTCATTGCATCATTCTCGCACGTAGGTGGTGTGCTGTGTCTGTTGTGATGTGAATTCGAATCAAATTTGGATTTTCGGTTTGAAAATGTTGATGATAACTATTCAAATATTTGATACAGATAAATTTTGATTGTGGGATTATGATCCTATCATATATGATAGAGTCATATAACCGTTTTTTATTTATTTTGAAACTTCGTCAATATCTTGTGTTTGTTTAAAATATCGTCATGTATGTTTTGTAAAAGAGTATTTTATTTCGAAACATGTATTCATGACACAACGTGTATATAAATCTAAAATATATGAATAATGTGCATATATCACATAAATTTATTTCAAATATTTATCAATTTACAATTTATAACAAACCGCATAGCCGATGTATTATCAAATTTATTTTTGAATATTCGATCATTTATTTTGTTCATAAAAATAACCAACGATTATCAAATGCGCTTGGAGACGCCATGACCTAGTTGCAAATTTTCTTGTTAACCTCTAACATGTTCAAAATTTATTATCCTAGAAATTTCGTATTGTTTCAGTGAATTTTAACAGACAAGTACATAAAAACAACTGAAAAATGTCTCACAGCGTGACAGTAACCAGAACAACTACCAGTACCAGCACTTCGGCGTTCATCGTCAATTCGGGATATTTCAAAACAGTTCCTGGTCTTTTGAAAGTAGTTCAATTGGTGAGTAGAACTCTCTGTCTATCAGCTACGGTTGATGTCCTTATCACATGATGATGATGCCCTACTCGACGACACTTCATCAGTAACACCCAAGCAGCACCTTCAGTAGTAAGCTCTCCCATGGCTCCCGACTCATGTCAGGAGTCTTATCACACATCCTTCAGTTGAAAAAACTAATAACACGATAAGAAACGATTACGACTTCCGCCAAATTGTATATAAGTTCATTCGAAACGTTCATATTTAAATAAACAGTTAATTTATAATTGAAAGCTCGTTCTCATATGGCACGTAGGATGGCCAAATAAGGGCACGGCTGACCATCGGGCGTGTCCGTCGTCGTTTTCGCGTGCGGCCTTCGTCCATGCTTTTGGACTCAAATCGTCGGATAAAAAATCGTAAAAAAAATATTTGAATAAAAGCGAGCTTCTCAGGTCGCATTGACCTCATTTTCGAGCTCGAGCAATGATCGAATCCTTCCAAAATAATCGCGCACGCGTAACATCTGACGCTTGAGGTTTCCCGACCTCAAGAGTCGTTGGCCAACGAAAATATGGAAAATCAATTAAACGCCACGTCTATTATAGATTAAATTTAAAATGTATAATAGCACGCGTTCCATTTAGATAATACCGTTTTTTTTTAACTCCGCTTGAAATTTTCAAAGAATTTGATTTTTTTGTTAATGTGTGGTTATGTAATACAAAAGGTTCAAGGATTGTACCTAAATTATTATATTATTTTGATGATTATTGAAATGCACTGTATATAATTTTGAAATAAATAAATAAACTATCAAATATTCATTTTGTGCAGAGACATCTGTACAAAAATTAAAAAAACTGTTGGAAAATGGAAAATGAAACTTTAATATCTTCACAAAATGTGTAATAATTCAAATTTTTATTTTCAGTTATTGGGTGCAATATGTGTGGGCATTGTTGCATATTATATCAGCCGTTACAATTATGCCAATCAAGTTCCAGAGCTCTTCTTTTTGTTGATGTCAACAACGTTTCTTATAGGGACGTTCTGTCTACTAACTGCCTGTTTAATTTCATTATCAACTTCTACTATTATAGCGAAAACAATTTATGTAAGTTTATTTGGGTCACTAAATTTTAAAAATAATATTTCTTTTGAGTCTTGTTAGTTGAGTAATGATCCAAATTCAAAAATTTTCAGGAAGTTGTTTACCATTTAGTAGCTACGGTATTATATTTTGCCGCTGCATTAACATTGCTTGTTGATGTCAGTAATCGTAGAAGAGGATATGATTATGAAGCTTATATGGCAGCATCGGTAAGTTTATTATAAAAATATTAATTAAAGTGTATTAGAATTATTAAAATTTTCAAAATGTTTCTTTTTTACAGATTATTGGCCTAGTGATAGCTGCGCTTTATCTAATGAGTACATTTTTAGCTATCAAATCATACAGAGGAATATAAGTTTTTTTATTACATTGATAATATGTAATTTCAGTTTGCTTGCATTTATCATGGCTTTTTTCATTTGAGAATTACGTCTTTATCATATTTTTATACTCGAATAGTTTAAGTATTTATTGAATTAATTTTAATTGAATTTGTTGTTTGAAAAAGAAGATTTTGCTTTGTTGTATGAAATAATAATTTTTATGAAAACTAAAAAGAACCTATTATAATTACAATTAAGTCTACTTTTCTGTCGTATTGATTTAAATTTATAATATAAAAAGATAATTGCCACATTTTGATGGAATATTCATTCACAATGTGTCTTAAATTCTACTTGTATTGTGCGTATACTAAATGTACATTAGTTTTAATAACTCACAATTAGTATTATATATGTAAGTGAATGTATTTTTGAAATAACATATTGTTTTCATGCTTTTAATATATACATTTGAAATATTATATATTCAATAAAATAATAAATATTTTTTCGACTTTTCTACGCAACTTTACCATTTTACAATAAACTGATTAAATTAAATCGATTGTCAACCAAATTGACTTTTGAATTATAGATTATTTTTAGAATTACATATATTGTGTCACATGAATATTGTGAATGTATTTAATAATGTTTGTTTATTGAATACTAATTTATTTATTTAAGTAAATGTATTGTATTCAATGTCAATGTGAAATAAAAAAAATATGTTAAGAATTTATGATGTTTCATTACAAAACCTTATTATTGATTACTTATTCGGATTTCGATGAAATTAAATCCATAAAGATGGAATATGAAAAAGTAATATCATTTGAAACTCAACTTTCAAAAAATATGTATGTATTTATATTTCAAAAGTTAATATTATTACTTTCTAGTTTCCAACATAAAGAAAATAAATTTTGAAAATGTAAGCAGCAATATAACGCTCAACTTATTACTTCACCAACATACAACATGAACTTTAAACAATTCAAAAGTAATTTTTTTTATCTTCCTCATACATTGTTATATTAAAATTTATAACAAAATACTAACAATGATAGATATTACATTTTCCTGTCCTACTTTCATATAATATGATTCATATATTTTTTGCAACAAAATTGTATATCATTATTGTCATCAATAATGAAAACGGATTTCTTGCATACCATTATTCATACATACTAAATACCATTCTTTATATAAGAAACCGTCAAATGTCAATCCATTCGAAACCATTCGAATCAATGCAGACCACATTTAACATTCATGAATCGCCAACAAGCCCCAGCATCCCAAACATTCAAAATCTGAACTCTCGACAAGGGGGCCTCCCTGATTGCTCTATTTTTGACCAAGAACAGAGGTGCGATGAACGCGACTCTATTTTCGAACACCAACGCGCTTTCGAAGCTCGAAGCTCGACCAGTAACCATCGTTGTCGGAGGACAGCGAATGCGAAAAATGCGAATTGTTTTAATTGGTCTCTTCCTTCCGGTTTGGGCGTGCTAATCCGGCTTCCAGTCGTTGTTCGTGTTCTGTGTGGACTAGAGGAATTTTGTGTTTTCGTGATATCAAGCTGAAGGATCGATTGTGTGAGTTGAAATGTTGTCGTTGTGTTGAAATATTTGAGTTTTGTTATTGTTTGTTCTTTGGTTAGTTTGAGTCGTATTTCGACGATTCCAAAATGGTTTCAAGAGGTCCGACTATAAGGATGTCGTCACCCAGTGGAAATCAAGGGATACGATGTTGCTGTTGTACTTGTTGCAATTGTTTGAACTTGAATTACTTCAAAACTAAACATGGATTAATAAAAATCGCAGAAGCAGTAGGTTTTTAAATATATTTCAACATTTATTAACGCTTTTTTTATACAACATTTCATTTTTCAGCTTTTGGGCGGTTTATGTCAAAGTTTATTAGTTGAATTCGGTTTATCTGAAGCCACGACAATGGGAGCAGCATTCCATGGATTTTTAACAACAGTTTCAGCTTGCGTACTAACGACTTCGATATTGATTGCAAGTTACGTATTTTCAGCAAAAAGTGAAAATCTCGTAAGGCAATCTATATTTGTAAGAACTCGTTTCAATGTTGTTAAATGAACATAAGTGAAATCTTTTTATATATAATATTCATTTTTTATGTCTGTAGGAGTTCATGTTCAATTCTGTGGCATGTTTCTTATATTTAAGTGCATCTTCTTGCATGGCTGCATCGGTGCATTTTTTCTTATATCCAAAGTATGCTTTGGTCAGAATGTACTCAGCTTATCCAGCTATGACGGCTGTATATGTAAGTTTTTTTAATTATATTAAAATTGATAGTAATAACATTAGATTGAATTATATTAATTTTTTAGTACATTGGGGTAGTCGTTGGAATTTTGCATGGAATAGATGCATATTTTGCACTTCGATATTATAGAGGACTTAGATAAAATTTTATCTACTTTGAAATCAAAATGAAAGAAGACGATTCGAAAATTGAAAATCGAATAAAATATTTAAAACCTTCTTTTGATGAAAGAGAAACGTTTGCGATTCTAATTATAATTAGAATACGATTCGTTCTAATTATGATCTATTTGTAATGCATTTAAATTTGTGTTTAATGTGATATATTTATATAAATACTAATGTGGTAAGATATAGAATATATTTAAAACCAATACAAATATTAATAAATGGCTTTTGATAACAAATGATTCAGTGATTTCGATAATCGATTTTCAGATAAAAACACGTTTATGATGATTTTTCATATCGATAAATTTTGAAATCAGCACCAATGATGCACTCAAATAATTGAAACGTAATAGTACAATGAATGTACGTAGTTTAGTTTAAATAAAACGTCATAACATCTGGTGTTTACGCGATTTTTGCGCATAAAAACAATTCAGGTTTTTTAGCAATCAAATTCAATCTATGGGCGGACGTTGAACGTAAATTCTATCGAAAACTAGGAAATCTCGCATTAATTACAATAACACGTATTACATTTCACTATTGTGATTACGACAAATAATATGAATCATCGAATGACTGGTAAAAATCGTGTACAATTCGTTCGAATTGAGAAATTTTATTTTGTATTGAATCCAATTGATTCGCATTATCGAAAACCATAATTTCCGCTATGCGATTGCGAAATATCAATCAAAATTTAGACGTTTTGTATTGAAAATGTTTGTGTTTTATGCAACAACATTGGACGAGGTTGCAGTGCATTGACTCGTTTACAAAACTAGTTAACCCTTCGAGGCTGTTGCTTACTACAAAAAATATGATTGCGATTTCTGACGTATTTAATTCCGTGTATTACGCATGTGAAATTCCGAGTAACTTCCGATACGATGAATCGGTAGGAAACTTTTATCGATTCCTCTGATATCGTCTATAATGTTGCGAAATTCATTATCAGGTGTCCTATTCAATAAATTTTTACATGAAAATATACTTTGGGCTCTGATCACAATAATAACGTAATAAAATCATGTTTTTCAAACATGCTGCTTGTTCTATAATATTATATGTTTACGAGTACAATCGCAGAGATTAATTGTTAAGGTTATATTCCATTGCATTTTCAGGAAACTCGTATTATCTGTATATGCAAACAATCTGTTTTTTTTGTGGTTTTTCCACTTTGGTATATGAACAAAATGTTTTTTCATCGTTTTTTTATATTCCAACAAAAAACTCAAATAAATTCAACATTCTAACTTAAAAATCATTCAAATTAACATTAAATCATAAGTTAATATCTCACAGCATTCATACTAATACCACATAAAATAGATCGTAAGAAGTACTATATTACTTTTCAATAAGTCATTCTGTTTACGACTTAAAAACACTTTTTTGAGACTTTTTTGAGCTCCCCACGGACATACCGTTGAGGACTACATACAATCAGTAGTAACTCTTTAAAGCAAATTATATCCAAAACGATAGGCCCGATGTTAATAACATCGGCTGTGAATTACGTAATTATATATAAAAAAATTAAATCTATGAAAAAATATTTTATAACCGTTCCGCTGCGAAAAGTCGATGCCCGTTTGTTATATATAAAGGATAATGTGTATGGATGTTGATAACATCGACTGTGAATTTATAACCACACTATTACGCAATAAAATAAAAATTACAAAGATCATAGCCGTTATTATAATGACCATAAAAACTAAATTTGGAGCTCGCGATTTTCGAGCTAGAGAACGATGTAAATAGTGATAGCAGTGTGTATTTAGTATCTGCCCGTACTCAATTTGAATATTTAATAAATAAAATCAGTTCATTTATAATTGTTACAATTACGACATATAGGCAAAGTTAGAAGTAGTAGGTAACATCATATTATAGACGTTTACTGTAAAGTCGCGAGCGTCATCGAACAGACAAACACACGAACACACACACACACAAATCCGCTATTATATATATAGGGGATTGCCTTTATTGATCATTTTATTGACTCAAAATTTTCGATAGAGAAGTGGAAAAAATTTAAAAAGTTTATAACCGTATATATTTTGAGTTTTTGGTTAACAATATTAATAGATAGTTAGATTTAGTAAAACCAATGGTAGATACCAAAAACCAATTTCAAATTACGTTTTTTTTAACTAATAGTTTTAGCAAATATCAATAATAATTGATAATCACATTTTGTTGAGCTATTAATTTTTTTTTCAAATGGATTTTTTTATTATTTGGATATTTTTAAAATATTTAAAGTGTCATTTTATGAATCAGAATTTCCCGCGATGTTTTTCACCAGGTTATTTCTAATTAATAACTCAGAGTAGTTTTCACTATTAAATGTTACACGTACTAAAATTTAAGAACTTTCACTATCTGACATCGATTAAAAAATCAACCGTCAAAACCGATTTTCCCTTTAAAACCCTTCAGACTTTCACAGTTACACATTCATTCGAAAAACGCTATAAATGGAAATATCGATTATTTAAAACTAATGTAACAGAACTAACGAAAAAAAAGCGAAACCATTCTACAAATTAAAGTTTGTTAATTCGTAGAATGTTTTCGCTTTTTTTTTGTTATAGACGAAGGTTTACCATCGCTGATTCGTTTCAACGTCTCTATACAAATAGATAGAATGTTAGGGTACGCGACAACCGCAAACGGTTTCGTTATATATGCGACGCGTGCTAAAAAATCGTAAAATCGAAAAGCCCCATAGATAACGGTGCGAGATAGAACCCGGGTACGGCGATCTCGTTATAAACGAAAAAAAAACCCTTTCGGAAATATACAGACCCTATACATTTTTCCAATTACCTACACACGAACGAAAAATAGAGATTTTATCAATTAATCGTTGAAAACGCACATGGGAACGGTTGAAGACTTTCAAAAACGAGTACTCTATTAATAATTTAGATTTTTTTTGTAGAAATTCAATCGGTACATTTTAATTCATATTCGTGATGTTAATTCATATTCGAATACTATTATCAATTCGCTCGGAACGAATTTCGGCATAATAAACAATTTATCAAACGTCGTCCATATTTGCCATCGTCGATGTTTATTCATATAATAATGTATACTACAATACGATTTCCTCGATAATAATTGATTAGTGGAATCGAATTATGTGCGCACAGCGGATTTCGCCATAGTACATTATCTATACGTACATCGTCCTTTGTCTAATCTAGTAAGCCTTTTTCCCTTCCACCCGTTTCTCTCTTTATTTATTTACCGATCCGATGAAAAATATTACGAGCTCCTACCTAAAGTGGTTCAACAAATAGTAATACTATACACACACGCTAATCCTACGTCGGTTGCCCATCAGGGAGTAAAGCCAAATACAAAATTCATCGGCTTTCGTTAATAACGATGGTCCTAGATTAAGCTGACAATATATTAATTACTTCAGTTTTGTATTGGCTTCAATGGAAATTGTATTAAATATAATTAATGTTTAACTACGTTATAATATATAATAAATCCGTTGAATATTCAAATATTTGTATGGAAATGTTGAGTTGATCTTTCTGCTTTTGCTGTGTTGAAATTCAGTAATTAAACATCTGTTTTTTAGTTAAACTTTCGATGAAGTGATCGATTGCGCAGTGGAATTCGTTAATTTAATCACTTTTCAGCTGCGTTGCAGTTTAATCGAAACTCAATCAACGCGTTTGATGCTCTATTTCAATTATATAGAAGGCACTCGTTAAAAACCGCCGTTTTAATTTCAGCAAAAAAGATTTTCATCCAAAACACGCCCTTTTCAATTTAGTATTTAATTAATATTAATTTTTTTTTATTTGAAACTTTTCATCGTCGTTGCTTCAATAATTCAAACAGTTAACAATTTTAGTGAATATTTTCCAACGAGCATATTTGATGATCAAATAAATATGGAAACTAACGAATCAACATTAAAACCGATTAAAACATGACAAATTCACAACGTCGCAATTCCCATTAATAACCGCGCGAAAAATACGAACCCGTTAAATTTTCGCAACAAATTTCCCCATCGATCAACCCTCTCGCCATATATACAGCCTTCGCTGCACCCGACGGCTTCCAGATCCACAAATTACATTCTATAGATGTTATCGTCGGGGGAAAATAGAATACGAGTGTCTTTTCTGTAGTTCGGTCAGTTATTACGAGGCCGGGGTCCGTTTGGCCGCAGGCCCGGTTATCTAAATTCGCAAACGACAAATGGCCGTCATACTTCAACTATATCCTCGGTCATCAGTTACGTTTTATCGTGGCGTAATTCAGCAGCATGAAAACTGTAACGTATACGTGTGTGTTTAGTGTCGGTGTAATGTAATGCGAGCGGTCGGTGTGTGGATTATTTTGAGTGCTGGACGATTTGTTTGCGTTCGATTTCATATTGATTGAATGCATTTTTTTTATTTTGTTTCGTGTGATTTATATCGTTTTTATATTTTTACTAGTATGAAGGCCCGATGTTAATATCATCGGAATGGGTATATGTTTATTTTAAGGTCGATGCCCGTACTCGATTTGAATATTCAATATTTAATTAATAAAACCAGTTCATTTGTTATTGTCACAATTACGACATATAGGCAAAGCTAGAAGCAATAGTAGTAGTAGGCAGAGAAGGTAATAAAAAACATCCTCTATATATCCTCTATATATAATAGCGGATTTCTGTGTGTGCGTCTGTGTATCTGTCCGTTCGATGACGCTCGCGACTTTAAAACGACGCGTCGATACGATTATTTTTTTGCATCTATAAAATTATTC
>JAOXNN020000058.1:1062438-1114570 GCA_028571205.2 Hydropsyche betteni | reverse complement strand
GGCGCGATTTATAATGAAACACGTTGTTTTAGGTTGATGTGCGCCCATAAGGTTTATGGGCGCACTTCAACCCAATACAATGTGTTCCATTATAAATCGCACCGCGACTAATCGCCTGTGGGCGTCTGGCCTTACTTCTTGTTTTATTTGCATTTAAATGCATGTAAACTGTTTTTGAAAACTGCTTTGCAAATTAACAATTGTCGTTTATCATTATTTACTGCCGAACCTTTCGACTATCTTATTTATTGTTTTTAAATTATGGATTTTATATTTAATCAAAATTTATCAATATTTACACACCTAAAGTGCAGGATTACCGTGTATTTTAAAAAAATATTTTTTTATAAAAAATATGTATTTGAATGAATATTAATTTAAAAATAATATTTTTCAGAAATTCTTCTCTCAAAGTTTTAATTTTCCATGTAACTGGAGATAGAAATCCCGAACCGATGCTGAAATTACTTTTGGATTGTGAATTTGATATTGCTTTGTTTGTTCCTAATGTTGCTTATGATGAGAAAAAATCTAGAAATTCTGTTGGTTAGTTCAAATATCAATTTTAGATTTTTTTTATTGATTATTAATTATTTTTTTTATATAGATCAAGTGTGCACTAACAAGGAAGAACATCAACAACTTGAAATTTGTAACAAAAATGAAGCTATATGGAGAAAATTATTAACTTCACATCAATCGAATATAAAGAAATCAAATACTAATGTTTTTAATAATATGTCATCTGCATTCAATCACATATCGTCATATTATGCTTTGAATAATAATCATGACAAACCACAAATATTGATTACGGGATCTTTACTTCTTGTAGGTGCAGCTTTAGCTGTTTTAGATCCACTATTAATTAAATCTAAATAGATTTTTTTCCAGTTAATATGTAAGTTTTATATAACGGAAATTGCATATTTTTTATAATTATATAAAAATGGTTTTGTTACTAAAAATATATTGATTCACTTTACTTGTTTGTTTTTTTATTATTTAATTAATTAAATATGTTTTTCTAAATCAGATTGATACTGAGAATATTTGCGAATATAATATAAAATTTTCATGATTGTGTATTCGTCGGTTCCCAAGATAAATAATAAATGAAGTTATAATTTTTAACGCCATCTGTGAGAAGATTTTATTAGCTCCGAATTTTTTTAAATAAAATTCCTTTCAGTTTTTAGTTTGATCATCCTCATAGTTGAGTCCGTTATGATCCCATATAATTTTGTTGCGTACTGTTGTAAATTTTTGGGCGTGTGTTATGTAAAAAAATTGCTATTTAAAAAAAGTAAATAATTTTGTTGTTCAATCCATATAATAGAGGTTCTACTGTACCAATTAAAAATATTATCGTTAGTGTGAACCGACGTATGATTACATTCTGTATTTGATATTCAACACGAAACATCTGCATTTGAGAACGAAAAGTTAAAATTTTCCAATCGTTGCCATCTATCGTCGAAAAGCCTCATTAATTTTTTTGCAAGATCGACACGAACAATTTACACGTCGACGACCAAACGAAATCGGAAAACGCACAATCCCACAAACAAAAAATAAAAACCGCCAAATTTCAAAATAGCACCAATCAAAACGATAAAAATAATACAACACAATACACCCGACATCAAAAACTGCGTCGAATCGGAAAGTCTACGATTTTCCTTCAGACATTTGGCAGCCGCGATGATTCACTGCCATTCTCGCCTCCGTCCAGAAGCGGAACGGCCGCCAGAGGGAGACGGCGCCATGCAGCGCTCTCTGTCAGTCGCGTCAACAGTGCCGAGGTCGACGACCTCGCCTCTGCTGTGTTTTGTACGCACACCGACGCGCGTTCACTCATACTGAGGCGCGAGTGTGCAGTGTGTGTTGGAGAAATACAGCGGTTGTGAACCGGTGATTTCGATGCGTGATAATATGGTTTTTTTTATAATTGGGTAATTTTGTTGTTTTATCATCGTTAACTATTGGGTTGGTTTTTCTTTTTAGTTCTATGGCGATCTTGCGTTTTAATTGAATTGAATTGAATTTTTTTTTTTTAAATCTAAATTCGGATTTTGATATGAACGAAAGTGTATTGTTAGGTATTTTTAATGTAATTCGCGCGTTGATTGTTTTTTGACGAATTTTGAGAATTGGAAGTTTTGAGTTTGCATGTTATAAAGAAGCATCTTTACGGTTCGAACTGTTAGCATATGCAAATTTACATGGTCTTTAGAAAAATAATTCGTAACACCAGATAAACATTGCCGTTTTACAAACTAAACGTATAAATTACATGTGAAAATTGTCAAGAAAACTAATTTGTGGATTTATAATGCATGAAACATGTTAAAAATCTTAATTTAAGCACATATGACAGATTTTTATTTGTTAAAATGCAAATTTAGTAATAAATGATCTTCTTTTATTATTTTTAATCTTTGAAGCTCTCATCTAGTTTAATTTACATTTTAATTTCATAAATTAAATATTTTCATTGCTATACTGTTAGCAACACAATATTCCACTGAAATATAATCAATATAAAATAAAAATTATTTAAAGTTTGCAGCGAAGATAATTTTAACAGATAAAAGGTAGAATAATAGTGAGTTGGTCATTAGTTAATATTTATATATCTATATGAAATAAAATCTATATATGTAAAAATAGATTTTGTAAATATATTTGAGCGCGTTTCATTCCAACATCATTCGACCGATCACTATAAAAATTGGCATGTGTATGTATTTTTTTGTGGATAAGCTTTTTAAATCATTAAAACGATTTTGCAACTCAATCTGTCGCTATTTTAAGATGAAAAGAAAAGCGCGCGCGCAACGCCGACGAAAATATTGATTGTGACAATAATTAAAATTAAATCGATTATTGAAAACACGACTAAAACTCAATCAATTAATTCACAAACTGTTATAATACAGACTGGCAGGACAACGTTTACCGAGTTCAGCTATATATAATAAAATGTAGAAAAGCAGCGAGTCGCTCACAAGGTGAGACGCACAGATTGAAATTTCATTCTAATAAAAAAACTCAAGCGATATTTTCGAATTCAATACAACGAGTTCGAAAAAAAATCGAAAAGACCTTCGTCCAACAACATCAGCGAACGGCCCCATAAAACGACGATCACATCCATCGAAAAAACACCATCGTTCCAAACCTGACCGTTCGCCGCGAAAACCCCGTCGGCACTTTTTCAGCACGCGAACCGCGACTCCCCGCAAACGGTTGACGACCCCCCCCGGCTGAAAACGGGGCTCATTCACCCGGCTCCCGTAAGGACGCAACACACACGAACACACACACACACCGACGCACCGGCAAAGGCCGGGGCCGTACAAGGAGCCGTTGCCCCCGGACTGTTTATGTGCCGTAATTTGGTGAACTTGAATCCGGGGGCCCCCGCTTTTAGGGTCACCGTGCATTTTTACGAGGAACGAAAATAACGCCTTCGCCCCCTTCGAAGCCCCCCCCCTCTTAGAGGCGTCCCAGGGAAGGCCCCTTCGGGATGTTCCGGATGAGGTTCAGGAACGCTTTCAGGGTCGTCCTCGTGGTCAAGGTGACATGGGGAGCGTCACGTAAGCGTAGGGTGTCCCTGCGACAAGGACGAAAGCGGTTCTTTGTCCTGTGAGGTCGATGGGTGTGTGGATTGTGGACGGGGATTGGGATTTTTCGGTTCGGGATTCGTTTTTGAGATTGGATTGAATAGTTCGTTATGTATACGATGGAATCGATTGAGGGGTTTGGGAGTGATTAGTGCGACGTTTGTCGCTTTTGGAGATTTAAAAAAAAAATAGTTCACATGCAATTAGATGTAAATAAAATGAAAAATAACCCGACATATAATAGTACTGTCATTTTTTGAGAGGATGTGAAATTATTTATTAATTTTTGTAATAAAAGTACTAATTTTGGTAGTAAATAAAAAAAACTCGGTTTTGTGATTTTGGCGCTTGGCACTATTTACTTCCGAGCACCTCAGTCGGGTTTTTGAATTTTAGAATTATTTGAATTATTAGTGTTAATAAGAAAACGCGTTTTTTTTTATTGAAGCGTGAAATTTGATTTTTTTTTACGTTTAGAGTTAATTCATTGTTTGCGATTTTGTAATAACGGATCTAGAATTTTATAATACAAAAATATTATTGTATAGCGATATTGTATACAGGAAATAAACATATTATACATATTAGAAGAGAAGTTCATTTCAAATTGTTAATCGATTTTTATTGAATTAGGTATGCCTATAGGAGAGCTTCTAGCCCCCCCTAAATAAAAAAAACATCTTTAATTAATTATATCGAGATTTATCAAATGATCGCAAATAAATTCTTTCAACGCCTTTATTTTATTTATAAATTATATAATACTTCAAATGAAAAAAAAGCATATTTGTATCGCATACATATAAAAAGTTGCGTTTTAGCCTTCCCCCTAATTTCATAACGTACCAACTTAATAATTAGGAGAGCTAATGATCACCTTTACCAAAAAAGTCATATTTGCCCCCCTTTCTAAAATAAAATCCTAACCACTACCGTATATTGAACCAACACAAACAAAATCAACATTTCATCAAAAATCACATGTAAACACCGCGATTCCTCCCATCTCACATTTTTCACAAAAAACACCGATCCCGTCGAAACCGCCCACGATTATTTCAACCGAACCGCCGATACAAATAACGACCAGGAAGCGACTTCAATACAAATGTGACGTAAAGAGATTAATTTTATTTATACTACGACGAGACCGTCGAACGAAAAACACTCCGACGACCTTCCTTCCGACCGTCGGACGTTTCATGGGCGATCGCTAAAAAACCCGGAAGCCGAATTTCAAAAGTCACTAAACTCCTTGACCTTAGCTCGGCGGAGGCGGTTGCGAAATCGAAAATGTTGAGCCGGAATTTTCGGGAAAATTCAAATTCAAATTCACCGCACCGCCACGTGGTGGGCATTGTCAATATGGAGACGGTGCGAAATTCAGACATTGAACTTGAAACGATGACGTTGAACTGCGCAAAGTCGTAAACGTCACGTACGAGATGATTTGTGACTTAAAGAAATTTCGAAGTTTATTCATGTTCGAATCGGATCAGATTCATGTAAGATTCGTGAAAATTTTCTCATTGTAAAAAATTGTTGATTTTCATTTAACATTATTGTCACATATAGGCAAAGCCGGTAGTAAGTAGGTAATAAGCATCATATTTTAGACGTTAACTGTATACGCATAAATACAATATTAGAATATCAATACTGTAAAAAGTCGGGAGGGTCATTTGAACAGACAGACAGACACACAGAAATCCGTGATTATGTATGGGGGATATTGTTGAATTTTAAAAATTATTAATAATACTAGTATATAGGCCCGATGTTGATAACATCGGCTGTGAATTACTTAATTATATATAAAAAAATAAATCTATGCAAAAATATTTTATAACGTTGCGAAAAGTCGATGTCTGTTTGTTATATATGGAGGATAATGTATAGGCCTTATGTTGATGACATCGGCTGTGAATTTATTATTACGTAATAAAATAAAAATTACAAAGATTATAGCCGTTATTATAATGACCATAAAGATTAAATTTGGAGGTAGCGATTTTCGAGCTCGAGAATGATGTAAATAGTGATTATAGCCGTTATTTTAATGGGCATACAGGTTAAATTAGAATGGCAAAGCCAGTAGTAACATCGGCTACTCGATGTCCGTACTCGATAAGAATATTTAATATTTAATTAATAAAACCAGTTCATTTGTTATTGTCACAATTACGACATATATGCAAAGCTAGAGGCAGTAGGTAATAAGCATCATATTATAGACGTTAACTGTATACGCATAAAGACCATATTTGCGAAAAATTCGCGAGCGTCATCCAACACATACACAGACGGACAGACGGACTCACACACAGAAATCCGCTATTATATATAAGGGATTTGACCATTTTGTTGTCTTTATTGACCGAATTAACAATCACACAAATTTTGGCTTCACCTCAATTTTATACGCAACCGTCAAATTGGATACAAATCCAATAACTTCCACGCACGAAACCGCAACTTTCGAAAGGGCCATCCATTCGAATCCGCGCACCACACCCGACACCACCAAAATCGAAATTGGCGCCGAAACACCCACCGAACTTTCGCCACCTCCACTTTCAAACAGCGCAGACCCGACCAGCAATCCAGTCGACGTTTGCCAACCGCGAAGCGTTCTCCTCGTCACTGCCAAGCAGAAGTGACGTCAACAACTCCAGCCAAGAACGTGATGAGCTCGAGGCCGGCTCTTGCGTCAGTGTTCGACTTAGCACCGGTCCAGGTCCAGGCTCAGTAGGCTCCTCAGGATCTCCGGAGATGGACGTGGTCACCAGCCAGAACCTGATAGCCAAAGGCAGCGGGGGAGTCATCAACGAAGGCGCCGACTGGGGCGGCGATGGTGAGGCTTTAACCGTTATATCGTGTGTACCTGAGGTTTTCGTAGTTTTGCGCTCGTTAGATCGTCGGTGCGGTTACCTGGTCGTGTTGAATGGGATTGTTGAAGGTTTTTGCCTGTGCGGTTCGTTGCTGTTCAAATTTGAATCGGTTTTATAATGCGGATTAGTTTGAGTCGGTGTTGGCAGGAAAGATAAATGAGTTTGTTGAAGATTTTTATAATTAAGACTTGTATGCATTTTGAAATCATGAATAGAAAACGTTCAAAGTACCGTTTGAATACTTAGTAATAAATGAGTCATTTGCGATTACGTTGAATTTACATATTTACAAAGAATCGTCGAACAAAAATCGTTATATCAAATCATAAATTTCATTTGTATTCATGTACGATAACTGTTTACGGAAATCGTCAACGTCCAAATATACACATAACAGAAACACTCGAAATTGACACATATATTTTTTTAGAATGACGATGTAAAAAAAAAGATTGTTGCGATAAATTAAAAAAAATGTTTTCCTGAGATTTGAAAGATCGGCGCCATTCGGTACCGGTACGCGCCATCTCCTAGCGATTACAAACCGTGGCGGTCAGTTTGACGATTAACAGTTCACATGTCGACCGATCTGTTCACCACTGGTACACATACCTGTTGAAATATCATCGGAAGTATTATTATAATGATTTGTTTCGAATCGGAAAATGAAACGGCGTTATGAAACGTGCATTCGCTCAGCGCCATCTGCTTACGAACGAAATGGCGGTATTTTGGATAAAATTTTATAAATATTTCGCGCGTAGATTCGCCAAATTCTGTCCGCGGTTTATTTTGAACCTCGGAAAGGCAGTTGGAGCCAATTCTGCGACAATGAAACAAAGAATTATCAATTTGGAATGAACGTGCTGAAAGTGCAACGTTCGTCATTCGTCGTGTTGTTGAACGCGGTACAGTGAAACCGCAAATTCCTTGAATTTAATTTATTGTTAATTTAAATATTCGTACTTTATCGTATATAGTATTTTCTTATAATATAATTGAATTCAAGTTATAAACACGTTCGTAATGCGCTTTGCGATTTTTTTTAAACCTGTTTTGCGAATAAACAAAGTTCGAATACGTTTTTTTCAAAACAACGTTTTTATCGTTTGAAGTGTGAAAATAGAAATTTATCGATGAATTAATTATTTTTCAAAATAATATTTGTTATTCATAATTTCACGAAAATATTAATATGCGAAACAGCTTTCGTTAATAGGAAACGTATGACTAATTGATTGGGTTTTGTTTAAAAAAGCGCGGCAAAGATTGGTTTAAAATTCAAATTTATTCTATTCCGAGTCGGTTTAAGAGTCTTTCGAGCGTTTTTCCAAACACAATCGAACAGTTTCACAACACAGGAAAGCAATGATTTACGTTTTGCCACAAACTCGTTTATTCTCCGCTTTGCAAATGATTTGCTTTAATTTCGCATTGAACGATGCCGATTGTCGAAGTTAACTGAAAGAGGATTTACAAATTCTCACGATGTGTGAATAATTGACCATTATCAAGTTTTCGTTTAATTTATAGAACCAATTTTTATCTCATTATTAGCACAATATCTATTTTTATTAATTTATTGAATAAGCAAAAAGTTTATATTCTATGATCATTCAAACGTTGATATTACAAAACGGAAAAAAAATCAACCTTCGTTTGATGATAATACCTTGAGTTAGTTCCGTAATACGTTTGATGCTTTCATTATACTTACCGAAATATTGTAATAATATATTTCATTCTATGAGAGATTCTCTAACGAAAATTTTAATAAACTTACAGCACATAATGCAATTTTTTCAATATTGAATATAACATTTTATATTCCAATTTACAAACAGCAGTATGACTATTCAATCAACATTATTCAGTCACTTCATATCAATCAACGAATCGTTTCGAAACATACGATGTGTAATATTATTAAATAACACATTTTATTACAAACATATTCAAAGACATGGAAAGAAAGTGCCCGTGACCCGATTTTGACCAGATATTCAAGTATAACAATATAATAGACGATATCCGTCTAGTCGACTGCATCGAATTGTCTTCGTCGTCGAGAAAAATATTTTTCAACATTATAACATAATAATATGATCGTCAAACATGGTGGAAATTGCGCTAAAAGTTTTCCGTTTATATTCGCATTATGTTCTATTGCCAGGTCGACACAGTTTTCAGATAAAAGTAGTCGACTTGTACACGTTGAGGATTGTCAATTGTTGAAAATTGGACTACGTGCTGGCTAATGCATAATGAATGTTCTTATCGTCAACTTAGCTTATTGTTTAAACGTGTTGATATGGAAAGTTGTACAAAACACGTTTAAAATTGTTAAGAATACGTATTATCGCTTCTGTGAAAAATTATTGCGTATATTTGGTCGATATTGAATCGTTGAAAAATATATTTGACGTAACTGAATCGATGTATAGCCAGGTTTTATAATCAGTTTGTTTTATATGCGTTGCTTAGATAGTGCATGTTGAACAATGTGCATTTGATAGTGAATATAATATTTAATACGAGGGAAACCTAAATCAAATAAAATCTGTTATAAAAATATCACATTTATGTTTTCAGAATGAAATTAATTCTCAGATAAATTTTGAATGAAAACTGCGATCGCAAATATTCAATGACAAAACTTATCGTTGTGTTATCATGTACTTCGAATTCAAATATCATTTTAGCATAAACACAGGAAACGATTTTCTATTTTCCCCGATTAGGAAACGATAATTTTGGTATTGCAGTGTATAAAAAACTGATTTTAGCACGTGTCAGATGAATAAATGCATAAACTCGTGTACGTAATAAATTTTTACGTACATCGAAGATAATCCATTAATCGGGATATATGTTTGTTTTCTTCGCATAAATTGACTTGGATTAGGATTAGATTATATTATCACTTATACAGCTCAATTTACCAATAACGTTATATCAATTCAATGTTAACGTCAAACCATTTCAATCATATCACTGAAAGATTCCATTCAAAAAATAATTATTCAAAATCGTATTATTACCACATTTGATTTTAATTTTAGTCCATTTATTTATGAAAATCCGCTTATATAATATCATTATCAAGCAGCGTTATTAAAAAATATATATAATGAATTGGTTTTTCCCGATCAAAATCTGTATTTTCGTCAAATCACTTTCATAAATAAAAAGGGATAATCGTAATTTGCACAGCATTGCAAATAGAATGTTCTCTCAGCTAACGTAAAAGTGAAAAAGACCACGATTGTGAAATCTTACTAACACTTTCACCATTGCAAAGCAAACTGTGTCGAGCTTGGTCGAAATAATTCGAGTGTCATAAAATTAAATTGAACATTAAGTTCATTGAATGATTTCCATTACTTTTATTACTTTACACGAAAATATTTAAAATAAATCAATATCATGAAATTTTTCATTGTAAAAATTAAATATAATACTGATCTTATTAAATTTGTCTTTTAGATAACGTTTAATTATTGTATTTATATTATTCTTTATTATTAATACGACGATATATGTAAATTTTGTTTGTTTATCAAATCTAAACCATCATATTATTTCGACAGTATAGCGCTTGAAATTTCATTGCTGAAAAAATTTAAAAAATATTGTCCTTCATCCTATATTATTATCCTTAGGTCATATTTTCAAGAAAATATATTTATAACATTGAGAAAGTTTAAGGGCAACGTCATTCTTCAATTCAATATAATCATAGGGCTTACTATCATGTCAAGACCGAATAATCATATAGGTCAAAGTTAAACGGGTCGTATACAAAAATTTCAATGAAGTGGTCAATATTCTTCAAATAAGATTAGCAAGGTTTTCCATACAATGCTTCAATTTAGCATGGAAGAGGAAATCAATGTCATTAACACTTTATAAAATATTATACTAATGGTCGACAACAATAATTAATTATAAACAGAGAATAGTACTGAGTGGTACTAATGAAATGTGTGCATTATAAAACAGTTGTGCAAAGCTATTATTACAAACAATTACTATGCAAATTGTTGTCTCAATGAGGTTTTCTTAAATAAAAATCTACTTTTACAAATAAATGAGTATATGTTCCAATACTGACTACAAGTAACTGTTTTAAATTACCTTTCTCATAGCAATTTCTATACCAGTTTTGCTATTAAAAGCCAATTTCATCTTGTAGGCCTTCATTTCTAACTCCGTCTTAAAATAGAAGTGAAAATAGATTTTCTATAAAGTAGAAATAGTTTCATATTATATAATAAATATTTAACTGGTTGTAAAATACACACCACGAGCATACTAATCTTTAGGCATGTGCCACACTATTTATTGAAAAGAAGGACGAGGTCGTCATTTTGTATAACTTGCACGTATAAGTTATACGCAATTGAATACGTTATCCTGGCAATTGTTTAATTTCAGATGCACCCCGTATAAAATATCTTTTATAACGGTGATTGGCAACAAAAGGTAGATACAATAGCGAAACGACTAAATCACAATTGCAGTACAAAAGAACTACTATCAAAAGCATGCAACAACGATAATCGGACTTATAAAATTGTTCGTCAAATAGACTTTTGTGTGGCTGGTTGTAAATAATATTTATTAATGGTGTAAATCAATCCTAGTCTATATGATATTTAATTATGGATTAGAGAACATATTTAAAAATAAATTTATATCACTCATTCAAAGCGTGAATTTAGTTGTTTTGATAAGATTTGATAAGATTACCTTATTTTTTATATTGCAAAATTGTCGGTGTTTTGCAATATTTGCCACTGTTTTTTTTTCATTGTTTTGTTTAGAATTAATATCTAAAATAATATATTGTCATTTTATCATTTTCAGAGTTTCTAAATAATGATGAAGTCGAAATTACAGTGCAGAGTACAATAGCGCCCAGTGTGATTGCAGCTGGATCATCAAGTATAGCAACAACAATAACTGTAGTTACAATAGTTGTAATTATTATAGTGGCTGCTCTTTTTGCAATGGCGATATTCATAGATTATAGACAGCAGTAAGTAAAATAAATATAGTAATATAATTGAACTTTCCAGATAATTTAAAATAAAATACTAATTTGCTATATGATTTTAGTATTTATATGAATTATTACAATTTCGTCTGTTGTTTGAATAGTTTTTTTTATTTTTTTAGGACAATATCTGAAAGACAGCAAGCATGTATTGTTAAAAAAAGGAAGGCACTTAAACTCAATTTGCCTCATTGTAGACGCATAAGACAACCTTCTTCAATAATCGAAGATGCTGAACAACCAGGGCAAAGTAGACCGCCTTTAGAGACTATTACAGAAGTGGTTACGGAAGTTGTATAGTATGAAAAATATTGTATTATTAGGGTTTTAGTATTAGAATTATTATGAATGAATTTTAAATCAAAAGAAAAATTCACATGTTATTGATTTTGTGCCATTTTATAATCAAAATTTACTTGAATAGAAAATTTAATTTAGAACATAATTAGTAAATTTCGATAAAACATTTTTCCTAAAAGCTACCAAAACTGAATGGATGATTGATTAAAAAAATATATGTAAATGTAAATAAGCATGTGATAAGTAGTAATAAGAACATTATTTAACTGTGAAAATAATGGGAACATGCAAAGTTATTGTATGTATATTTTAATGGAATTGATATTTTTGTTCGTTAGAATAACAAAATTACGTATCAATCTGTGATTTATGATAATTGTAATTTAAATGTAGTTTTAATGTCCAATGTTTATTTTTATGTAATGTATCATAATAATGTATTGTTAAAATCATTTTGCTAATAATAGTATTTCAAAGTTTTTTATCTTTAATCGTTTATAAGATAAAAATACTCAAAAATACATAATTATCAAAATCATATCAGTGCAACTCACATATTTGCCCAAGACTAATAAATTTTTATTTGATGAAATAAAAAGAATTTGATCAAAATGGTTTTTTCTTTTATATAGCAAAATATTTAAAAAATATATAATGAACAAGCAGCATTTTACCAAAAATATATGAAGATAAGTAACCAGTATTTCAAAATTAAAACACATTATTAGCTCCGAGAACTGAAGCTAACAAAGCCATCCTTATATACATTCCATATTCAGCTTGTCGGAAATATGCAGCTCGAGGATCGTTGTCGAAGTCCTTGCTTATCTCATCAAGCCTTGGCAAAGGATGCATGACCACCATACGTTTCTTTGCTTTTGTCATCAATTGAGGTGTCACCATATAATGACCACAAACCTTTAAAATCAGAATATTATTAAAATTTTTATGTTTAAAAATATAAAATAAATAATTGAAACAAAAATACCTTTTCATATTCTTCTTGAGTTTCAAATCTTTCTCGCTGTATTCTAGTCATATAGAGAACATGAGTATCTTTCAAAACATCGTTTAAGTTATCATAAACAGTTTGAGATATGCCCTTTGATTGGACAAAATCTGTTATATGTTTTGGCATTCCAAGTGAAGGTGGACTCACATAACGTAATTGAACATGGTATAAAGTCAAAAGTCTAGCTAAAGAATGAACTGTTCTTCCATTCTTTAAATCACCTACCATAGTTATAGTTAATCCATTGACAGTACCAATTTCTTCTCTTATCGTAAATATGTCGAGTAAGGCTTGTGTTGGATGTTCACCAACACCATCTCCAGCATTTATCATAGGTTTACGACTATATTGTGAAGAACGCTATAAAATAATAAAATAATAGTAGATACATATTCAATATCACATTTTTCAGTATACATATTTCTAAAGATTATACACTCACAGCAACTGCTCCTGGTTCGGGATGTCTCAAAACGACAACATCTGCATAGCTTGCCATCACAGCTACACTGTCCTCGAGGGTTTCACCTTTTTTAGCAGATGAAGTATTTGCATCTGTATGAATTACTGTGCCACCCAATCTTTGCATTGCAGCTGCAAAACTGCAGCTCGTTCTAGTGCTCACTTCATAAAAAATGGACGCCATGACTTTTCCTTTTAGTATGTCATCCAAACATCTACCTTTAGATACTGATACACGCATCATTTGCGCAAGATTGAACAAATCATTCAGATGATCTTTAGAAAACATATCAACTGACAAAATATTCTTTCCTGTAAGGTCAATGTTAGATTTTTTGTGATGACTTGTATATTTATGAGGTATATAATTTGATGAGCTATCACATCGCTGTCGAGCAATAGAATATGGTATAGGAGATAAACTCCTTATATCAGGTGCAAAATGCACTACTGTTCTGCCATCTATTTCTTGATCACTAAATTTACTCATCTCCATGTTCTTATAATTGTCATAGAAAACATGACCATCCTGAGCTGAATTTGGACGACTAATCTCTTGTTTTTCTGCAACGATAGTAGGGTAGCTTACTTTAGATGCTGGCCAGTCTTTAATATTTTGACCGAAACCAGGAGGAACTAAAATTTGTCCTTCAACAAAGGCTACTTCTCCCCTCAATACGACCCTATGAACAGCTCCTCGAACTCGCATACCGGCGAAAGGAGTCCATTTAGATTTGCTGAAGTTCATTGCATCGGGTATTACCCAATCATCATCAGTGTCCACTTCAATATAAGTATCGGGTTGTTCGGGAAGATTAAAAATCTTCCTCGGATTTCTATGAAATTTATTGATTAAATCTTCCATTGTTAGACGACCCTCGTGTACAGCATTCAACAGAAGTGGAAGAATGGTTTCTAGACCAGGAAATCCAGGTGGCGGAGATTCCGAATTCTTTTCATTAACTGTATGAGGCGCATGATCGGTTGCGAAAACATCGATTGTATCTAAATTATTCCATAGCTCTGCTTGGTCTTCTGGTGTACCCAAAGTTGGTCTGACTTCACTCCTACCGAAACCCATCTTGTCGATATCATCTGTACTGAGGAACAAATGGTGCGGACACACCTCGCACGTCACTTTGATTCCACGTTCTTTTGCTGCTTTGATGATTTGAATTTCTTCTTTTCTGGCTACATGACATATGTGAACTGAACGATCGATCAAAGAAGCCATCAGTAAGATCGCGGGTACAGTTTGTTTTTCAGCATGAACACATATAGGCACTTTTTTTGGCCAATTTGATAAATGTCGCTGCCATACAGTCATATCATTTAATTTTAGGGTGGTGAAAGTTTCGTTCAGATACATTTTCAAGGCAACAGCTCGTTGGGCCAATTCTGAAATAGTATTATAATTTTCCGAAGATGCTCCAGCGAAAAGTGCGAAATCGCAACGCGCTCCAGCATTAGCTTTTTCTTGAGCTATATTGAACGATTCTTCATCAATAACAGCTGGATTAGTATTGGGCATTGCACAGATCAAAGTTATTCCACCAGCTAACGCGGCAGCTGTGGCTGAACTGAAATCTTCTTTATATTCAGCACCTGGCTCTCTAACATGAACGTGGACATCGATGAATCCTGGCAATTTTACGATATTTCTCGATGTCATACAATCTGTGTGAGTCTTCATAGGCGGCAAGAGACCAATTCTACGAATTGCCTGAAATTTAATTATAATTATGAATCCTCAAAAATTAATCAAAGGTGAATAAACAAAATACTCACTTCAACCAAAAGTTTTGCGCATTTGATATCGGTTATTAAAGGTACACAGAAATCGACAGCTAAACGACGAGTGCGATATCCATGAGTGGTAAAAGCACCTCCCCTTCTAGCACTTCCATTTCTCATAGGCAAATTGATGACCAATTCTATATGTTTAGTAGCCAAAAACTCACTAAGATTCATCAATTCACCTTGTGATTTCATATTGTCTATACTTTCGAAGGTCCATTGAACACTTTCCACCTGAAAACAAAATTTTCAATGTGCCATTATCGCCAAATGTGAGAAATAATAGAGCAATTTTCATTTGTAAAGAAAGCGTTTTGTGTGTGCAACGTATGGATCTCGTATGCAATAAAATATATACAACGTCCATAATTAATGTAATTTTATACAATTAATGGAGACCGGCCGACAGGAAAAAATGGATTTGTATAACGGCGCCAATTAAAAGTGACTTCGAAGCCCCACCTTTCCCCTTTCCCCCCCATGGACGAGGAAATTTCGTGGTTTTCGAGAAAAATCGAAAGGCAAGCTCAGTGTCGAAAAGTGCCATCGTTTCATTAAGACGTGTGCGAAAAAAGTTTTATTAAAAGTGAAAAAGTGCAATACGAATTTAAAAAAAAAGTTTTTCTTCATTCAAATCTTTGTAAACGAAAACTTGCTGAATTTTTGTTTTTCATCCATCAATTTGTTACTAGAGTATATTTTTTAAAAATCGATTTATAGTAATCTACCTATAATAAGATTAGTATTTCAAGAATTTTCAAATACGTATTCTTCAGATCAGAACCGACTCCAATAAGCAATCAGTTCAATGCTGATTAATCTTTTAATTGGTCATTATTATTATTTTTTAACAAAGTATACGTGAAAAGTTTATTGTTGTGTCACGATCTTGATCAATCATTTCACGTGTGATTTTTCTAGTAGGATCAAATAATTGAATTATAGTGGTTTGTTCATTGAGAGATCTGTGAAGATTAAATAACTTGAGAATGATATAAAAATACAACAACGGCATAGTTTAGATATTTATGTTAGTAAAGATACTCTTAATTAATTCTTTAAGTTTTCACTTTCGACTGAATATATTTTATATAAAAACATATACAAAATGCTCAAGCAAATAATTTATCATATAAACCTCATAACAGTTTTCTCGAAATGAATCATGTTGTATTGATTGTAAGATTTCGCAACAATGTTCCGATTCCGCAATTAAAACATGTAATATTTTTTAATAAAATTAGTTTTCACTTTAATTGTTTAATCAATACGAAACTCGATTTAATTTTTTTAATTATGGGCGTAACAATTTATTTTTCTGTTCATGTATCATAGACTATTGTTAAAATGACAGTTAAATCCGAATTTTTTAGATAACAATGGATTTTTAAGATTTTTCGATAACGCAACAATTCAAAATTTTTATCAATTTATTATTTATGACTCAAATTATTTTTAGAGTCATAACCGTATTCTCGTATCAAATTTCTTTGAAAAAGAAATATTGAAATATTTCGATTTCTTAGAAATTTTGCTATTGTTTTTGAAAAATCTTATAGGATATAGTTTTATATTACTCGACAATATAATTCCACATTTCCACTGATTGTGAGAAATATCATAAATTATTTTTGAGATATCAACAAACTTAAAGACGCGTGAATTAATACATAACAATCAAACATTCAACCCGATAAATATTAATCCTAAATAATCGTCGAGTTCCGCTATAATAAGTATTACAACAAGCAGATAACATTGCAATTTTTAATTTCATGATTAATTCCATTGTATATCCACTTTTTTAAGTGTTTGAGTTGATATGTCAATGAAACTGTCAACTATAATAATTTCAGTAGAAAGCGTTTAAAACAAAACTAATGGGCCGAAATGTATTTCTGTGTTAAGAAAATTTCATGTTAAGCAATAGTATGCGTACATAATATTTTGTCGGTACTGTAGTATTACTTCTAGTTAACAGATTTTTCACGTTAAGCGTTTTCGTGTTAAAACATTTCTACTGTAGATAACAGTAATCAGAACCGTTGTAAGTTGCGTTGAGTTTAAAAAATTAGATAATACAGAAGTTATTTCTGAAATTTAGCGATATAAATACATAATCAATAAATAAAATAAAATTTTTAGTAATTAGACGAAACTTCCAGCATTTTTACGATGAAAAATTGCATACACGTCTGAACGAAATCATATCTCGAACAAAAGTATAGTGTATCTGAATCGACGACCGAAGTATCTTCGGTACTTTCGTCTATTATCTTATCAAAACGACAAACGATCGACATTTTTTAAAATGTCGAAAACAAAGTGGCCGACTCAGTGCGCGACGACAATCGGCAACGGAAGGACCACTGAAATGCTGTAGTCTGAAACCGCCAACGGTGACGACAATAGAACATAAAAATGGGCAACTCCAAGTCCAGGAAGAAGAAGAACGCCCCTAAGGACTTCTTCGGTCGCTTGCACCATGCCGAGGAGTTGAAGAAGCAATCGATCGAAGAGATCCGCAAGAGGTCCAAGGAAGGCCCGCAGCCAGCAGCTGGTCCTTCTGTTCCTGGTGTGCCTCCTCCTCGTCCTCCGAGGACTGATCCTCAACCTCCTAGTGTTCCTTACGATAAGGAAGCTATCGATAGGATGAGATATCAGCTGAAGCATAACCCTACTGCTTTTCTACTCAATAATATCATGTTGTCTGTGCAGTTTTTAGATAATTATGAAAGGTGAGTTTCAATGTTTTCATATTATAACGATTGATTATTTATTTTATTCAACACATTAAAACATGGATACAACTGAATAATCGATTGAAACAATTACGAAAAAAACGGCATTTTTTATTTTTGATTCATTACGCTTATCCAGCATTTCGAAACAATTAAACATTTTTCAGAAATAAGTAGAAATTAAACAATTGAACATTCCAATCTATTTTACGTAGATAAGTAATCCAAACAAATGTTGATTCGATGGATAACAATCGAATATTTCACGGTACGTTATAAATAACGTGCCAACTTCACCGAATGTGTCAAATTTAAAACTGCATAATTCATACAATGGTTAACGAAGTCGCGTTGATAGAGATCAAGTTCGTTCGGCGTTATTTACTTTTGACTGCAAATTGAATATGAATAAAATATGAGAGCGAGTTTATGTTTTATTACGTGAAATTCACGCTCAATAATTCGCATACGGTTAAAATTTCGCGTGAAATTCTTAATTAAAACGAGTTGAAATTCAATCTTGGCGCGCGCATAATAATTCATTTTCGGATGTGTTTCACAGAGCTTCTAGAGAGTTCGTAAATTCAAATATTATTCTGCACGTATCGTGCATGATCATGAACATCCTTTGATAATATTTTTCGCATAATTTAAATAATTTAGTTTGTTAAAATTACAATATTATGAAAATTTTCCGCGCACTAGACCGTGTGGTAGTTGCGCATAAGCTTTTTATATAACGAAGTTTCGATATGCAAATATTGCGTTTAAAATCATTAAAGAGTATAATTATTCCAATTAGAAACAATACAATTAAGAAATATATAAATCTATATTGGATTCGTAATTTATATATTTTTTTTATTCGATCGCAGTGCACGCGTACGAAAGTGTTTTCTCGAATTTATAATTTGTATTGCATATATTGTGCAAAGTGAAAGGTGCACTTTTCTTCATTTGAGAAAAACATACAAATTTTGACATCTAAACATACGAAAACTTCGTAAAATATACAGTTACAAGCGGAACCGATTTTGAGAGGCTGCAACGATTTTATTCAATTAATTATGAATCTTATATCTTTTTCATTTAGACGATTTTCAAATTAAATTGTAACAAAATGCAATTCATACAAAAAGAGGTATTATCGATGAAATTTTCATTCAAAAAAAATCGATCGAACTACATATAATATTATTAATTTCTTACGTCGGCCTTGCGGATACTTCACATATTTTAGATCTTACGTACTGCCAATTAAAAAAAAAAGTATATAATACGTCTTATCAATAAAATATATTTTATCTGTGTGAAAAATTTATAGATAAACGGCATCCGACGGCCTCTACAAAGTGATTCTGTCAATTGACGCAATTCAAATCTGAAACAATACGAATCGATAACGCACCATTTTTTACACACCGTAGCCGGGTGTACGAAATTCGATCTTTCGACTGTTTGAGGAATTCGTCATGAAAATATATCTACATAAAAATCTTTGGATTTCCTCGAATTGTTTTATATATTTGTTTAATGAGCCGATTTGATTATGTGCGTATTTGAATAATGCGGATCATGTAAATGGTTAATGATTTCAAAGTATTGTTTTTTTTATAGTATCTGATCGGAAAAGGAAAGTGTTGTTCAGTGTTTTTGTATCTTTTAGATGTGTTGATACTAAAAATAATATTTAAATAATAACATTATGTATCGTAAAGAAAGTAAACAATGATGATTTTAATACGTATGATTTTCATTGGTTCGTTACAGAATATTGAGCTACCTGAAAAATGACTCAATAACGGAAACAGATAGAAAGTTAAATGATGACATGGCTCAGCATCAAAAGCACGTATTTTTACCAGATAAACTTCAAGAAATAGTCGATGGCCATGTTCGTTATATTGATCGTCATTCGTCGCAAGAAAACGGAGAGACGTCGCGAAAACCATTGTATATGCAGCAAGCGCAAGCTAAAAAGGATTTACAAGTCCTGCAACCTCAAAGAATGTATATTATACATGATAATATAGAAGTGAACGAGCCTGGAGAGATTGCAGATTATTCCACAATAAATAATGCTCCTCATTATAGCTTTTTGATGGAAGGATCTGAAGAGCCAGGTAATAAATACGTTTGAAATCGAAACTGGAATTCGATGATTCCTATTTTGATTTAATTTTAAATTATCTAAGTAAGCATTTATCTAGATAGATTAGGTTTCATTTTGTATGTGTTTGCAGGTTTTATAAAATTAAGGAAGTTAGATGTGAATCGCAAAATTAATCAAGATTTAAACTATAATGAAAGTCCACCGAGTGTAGATATGAAAAAGCCTGATAACATTGAATCTGGTGCAGAATCTGACGTGTCTGATATATCGAAAGATAAAGTAGATACAGAAGGAATGGATTTCATGAATGCTCTGAAGAACAAAGTCAATCAGCCGCCGAAATCAGCATTTAAAGAAAGTGATTTCGATATAAATTCTAACCAAATTCCAGCCATCGATTCGAGGTTTGCATTGAATGAAATTAGTACATCTGAACGCAGGCCGAGTGGTATATTGAAACCGACTAGTGAAGCTGTGAAAAAAGGGATGCTTGCTCAAAACAAAAGCAGGCCAAAGAAAACGAAGAAGAAGGAAATCGAAGAAAAGTACATCATGAGCGAAAGTGAAAGCTCCGGATACAAGTCCAGTCACAGCCCTCAAACTGAATCTGATTATGGATATGCTACGATAACCAACGAAACCACTCCGAGGCGTTTAGAAATAAGTCAATTAGCCAGAACCTTCGACAGCACCAGTGAAATTCCGATGAGATGCATTTCGATCGTCGAAGTCAAAAAGATGCCAAACGATGACGACGATGACGATGATAGCGAAGATCCTTACGAATCCAGATATGGAGAATTTCAAAGGGAACTGTACAAAAAAATACACTATCTTAACTCCAGAATTTTCACGTTGAATTTTTCGGATCTTTTCCAGTTGAAGTTAGCACATTCTTTAGGATTCGATTCAGATTCTCTCGTGAACGCTTTGACTCAAGGAGCCAGTATATATTGCAACATAAACAAAGGCAAAAATATAAATTCCTTCGAAGTTTTGCCTGCTATTAGTTTGACTTGGCCGTCTGATGCACTGGAGTGGATACTAAGAAAAAGAAATAAGATAACGAACCCTAGAACAAACTTCGTATATCAATGGCCTACTAAAGATATGATAGGAAAAGCCAGAGCTTTAGGCTGTTTTGCTATTCCTTTGGGTTTCATGCCAACTCGTGGAGTTAATCCAAGTCAAGGAGTTCAATGGAAATTGACATTCCCAACTGTGGAAAGATATCTGGAAACGTGTATGGCACATTCACATGTTCGATGCTACGTATTTACATTGATCTTATTCAAAAAGTTCATTGAAATCAAAAATTCCAACATTGGTTTGAACCCTTCGCATATAAAAAATCATTTATTTTGGCAAATGGAGGATAATTATGCTAGATGGCCTGAAGATCGCCTCGGGGAAGTTTTGATATTGTTTCTCAGGTCCTTTTATGACCATTTAATGAAATCGACTTTACCATATTACTTCATACCGAAATGCAATCTTATCAAGAGCATACCAAAAACAATTTTATTGAAGCAACAGAAAAGATTAGCTGATATATTAGAATCGCCTGTGATGCATTTACTTTCAGCTTTGAGAAATATCAAATTTGTTAAATCAGAATTTTACCCAGTTTTAAATTTCAAGAGGTTGTACAGAATAATAACATGTGAAGATACTTTGAGACTCATAAATCCACATTTACCCATTGAAATACCTAATCCATCTGATGAAGAAGATTCTGAATACAAACCAAAAATAGGATTTTGGGAAGATGCTAAAAAACAGAATCCAGAATATCATTGGAAAGTTCAGCAGTTACGTCAAATAAAAGCAAAAAAAGCAGCCGAGGCTATGGTAGTTGCTCAAAAGAGTGCACCAAAGGATTTGATAGAATTAAAGGTAAGTAAATACTTTTCATCACAAAATATATATAATATTTATATACAAAAGATAACTTTTTTATTTCAGAAAAAAATACCCGTATTCGATCAAAATAGGAAAAGATTAGTTTTAGAACTATTCATACCACATTTTATAACACTTGCGGAAACTAGTGTGAAATATGAGTCTTTGAGACAAGCTTTGATATATCTAGAACATGCAAAAAGACTTTCTGTGTTATTAAAAGAAGAACCAGTGAGCGAAGTGCAGGGTAGAGAATATATGGCAAAGATAAATGAAAAAATTGAAGAGTTAAAAACTCATGGAAACAAGCCCAATATCGTCCCTGAAGTACCTAGACGTAACAGTTTTATTTTGCCCAGAGAAAGCATTAGACAAAAACAATCAGAGAAATATGTCAATTTAAACAGCCCTACTCAATCAGAACATTATGGAAACTATAGACATGGGCCAGAGAGCCCTACAACAAAAATAGCTAGTGTTGTTTTTGCTGATGTTCATGTAGAAGTAGGGAAACCAATACGAGCTGTTTCGTTCCAGAAGCTTGATGAAGAATCAGAAAATTCAGATGCAGATTTGGAAGAATCGAAATTATAAAAAAGACAATCTAAAATATGTGATATAACGTGTACAATATATTATTAATAGATCTGTAATATTTTAAAATATCTTTACGTAACCTTTTAATTTTGTGAGAATAATATAACAATGAAAAAAATCATAGAATATTGTAACTAGATAGATATTATATTTTGATGAATGTGCATAAAAAAGACCAAATAATATATTTCGGGAATAATGGCTAGTATTTATACATAATTTAAAATGAATAAATATTTGTAATGATTGAATCCTGAAATTGAATTGGTATGCATAATATCTCATTTATTTTTGATGTATGACAGTTGACGTAGTAAACTGTGTAAGAAATTATGTAAATTTTCATGTATGTTTATATAATTTTTGAATTATTGAAATAAATAATTTTAGAAATGATTCATAGTATCATCAAATAAAAATGAAAGAATATCTGAAAATGTAAATACTAATACAATAAGACAAGAATAAAATTATACACCTATGACACTATATAATAAGTAAATTATTTAGAAGTGAATAAATTTTTTCTATGAAAAAAAAGATTGTTTATTTTCAAACGTAAAAAACTTATATTAGGTATAAATACCTCAACTCCATGTTCAGTGTAAAAATCTCCTGTGCCCATGCTTGCGTATAGTTTGTATCCCATTTTTTGTAATGCTCGTACACTGCTCAATAATTCTGTTTTGTGCTGCAAGAGTAAGATAAATTTAGAATAAATGATATATTTAAATTTGATTGTGTTCACGTATAACATAAAATCATGATGAAATTTCGTACTTTGAAACTGCCAACAGAAAGTAAAATGCCTTTTCTGGGTATTTGGAATCCTGTGCTCATAAGTGCTTTCAAATAAGCCTCATAACGGTTATCACCAAAACAAGCAACTTCTCCTGTTGATGCCATTTCAACGCCCAACATCACATCAGCACCAGATAATCTCGAAAATGAAAATTGTGGAACTTTCACTCCTACTTTTTCACAACCTGATAAGACATCAACGGGTTCAACTTTTTGGCCAATTATTACTTTTGTAGCCATTGCTACAAAGTCGTGATCCAAAGTTTTGGACACAAATGGGAAAGATCTAGATACTCTTACATTACACTCAATAACTTTCAAATCGTTATCCTTTGCTATAAGCTGCATATTAAATGGTCCTGTCACATCTAAAAGTCCTGCAATGATTCTTGCAATTTCTTTAATTTTTACTAAAGTCTCCTCATTTATATCTTGAGGGGGTGTAACTAGAGTAGCATCTCCAGAATGAACCCCTGCATTTTCAACATGTTCTGATACAGCCATACAAAGAATTTCTCCATCAGCAGCGACTGCATCGACATCAATTTCTTTCGCTTCTAGTAAAAACTTTGAAATAACTACTGGATGATCCTTACTGACATAACTAGCAGCATTTAGGTATCTCTCAAGATCTTGATTTGACTGAGCAACGTTCATAGCAGCTCCGCTCAATACGTATGATGGCCTCACTAAGCACGGATAACCAACTTCTTCACAAAATTCTATTGCAGATTCTAAATTTGTCAATTCTTTCCATCGAGGTTGTAAAATACCTTTTCTATCCAGCATACGAGAAAATTTAAATCTATTTTCTGCACCGTCCACGCTTTCTGGAGAAGTACCTAAAATTTTGGCTTGTTGTCTATGTAAATCCATAGCAATATTATTAGGAAGTTGACCTCCCATTGATAATATAACACCTTCTGGCAATTCCATATTATATATGTCCATAACAACCTCGAAAGATATTTCTTCAAAATATAATCGATCACACATATCATAATCTGTACTGACAGTTTCAGGATTGTAATTGATCATAATTGTTTTTTTACCAAGTTGGCGAAGTTCTCGCAAACAACCGACAGCACACCAATCAAATTCAACTGAACTTCCAATACGATAAACACCCGAACCAAGAACCATTATATGGCCTCCACTAAATGAAAGATCATGACTTATTGCATTATATGTAATATAAAGATAATTTGTACTCGCTGGCCATTCTGCTGCTACAGTATCTATTTGCTTGACAAAGGGTGTTACACCACATTCAATACGCTGTTTACGAACTGCAAGCTCAGTACTCTTAACAGCAGCAGCAATTTGCTTGTCAGAAAATCCAATCTGTTTTGCCATCAGTAGAACATCGTGCGTCAAATCATGTTGATTGAAAGATTCTAATGTAATATGAAAATCAATTATATTCTTCATTTTTTGAAGAAACCATTTATCAATTTTCGTAAGATTATACAATTTTTCTAATGTATAGCCATTTTTTAAGGCAGCAGCTAAGAAAAACATCCGTTTGTCCGTTGGTTCTTGTAATTCATTTTCATTTACAGATTTAATATTTGGATCAAAACCATTTACATTTTCATCAACCATTCTTAATGCTTTTTGAAATGCTTCTTCAAATTTCCGACCAATTGCCATTACTTCTCCAACACTTTTCATAGAACTTCCAATTTTGGTACTCACTCTGTTGAATTTTGAGAGATCCCATCTTGGTATTTTTACTACACAATAATCGAGACTTGGCTCAAAACATGCAGTAGTAACACCTGTTACTGAATTTTTTATATCAGCAAGTGATTTACCTAGAGCTAATTTTGCAGCAACATATGCAAGTGGATAGCCAGTTGCTTTACTTGCTAATGCAGAACTTCTCGATAAGCGAGCATTAACTTCAATAATAAAGAATTCTTCTGAAAACGGATTAAGGGCATATTGAATATTACATTCACCAACAACTCCAAAATGTCTGATTACTTTAATAGCAGTGTTTCTTAGCATATTGTACTCTCGGTTTGATAATGTTTGACTTGGAGCGACAACAATAGATTCACCAGTATGTATACCTAAAGGATCAACATTTTCCATATTACATACAGTAATGCAGTTGTCAAATGCATCCCGTACAACTTCATATTCAACTTCTTTCCATCCTTTTAGAGACTTATCTATAATTAACTGTCCTGAATGTGATAAAGCTTGATGAGCTAATAATTTTAATTCCTCTTTGTTATTTGCAAAACCAGATCCTAAGCCACCAAGCGAAAATGCCGCTCTAGCCATTACAGGATATCCAATTTTTTCAGCTGCTTCTATAGCTTGGTCAATAGAATATACAGCAGAGCTTGGAGCTACTTTTTCTCCAATCAAATTTATTCTATCTGCAAATATTTTTCTATCTTCAGTATCTATTATTGATTGAATTGGTGTACCAAGTACTGACACATTATATTTTTCTAAAATTTTCGATTTTTGTAATTCGATTCCACAATTTAAGCCTGTTTGACCACCAAATGTTAAAAGGATTCCGTTTGGTCTTTCAGATCTAATTACTTGTTCGACATATTCTGGCGTCAAAGGTAAAAAGTATACTTTATCTGCAAGCCCTTTAGAAGTTTGGACAGTAGCTATGTTAGGATTGATAAGTACAGTTTGAATCTTTTCTTCTTGTAATGCTTTTATCGCTTGAGATCCTGAATAATCAAATTCACCTGCTTGACCAATTGAGAGTCCACCCGAGCCGAGAATCAATACCTTTTTAGGTTTCTCTGTTGGAATTGATTTGTATAATAATGTGTCATTCAGTAAATTTATTACAGTTTGTGTTTGTCCATTTTTGAAATTGTTCACAGATTTTAAAAATATATCGAAAAGAAGCTCTAAATCTTCAGGTCCTGCAGTATGTTCAGGATGAAATTGAACCGAAAAGTATGGCAATGTCTTGTGAATAATTCCTTCATTAGTATTATCGTTTTTATTTGTGAATAATGGTTCCCAATCTGAAGGCAAAGTAGATGCATTTACAGCATATCCATGATTTTGAGAAGTCATGAAACAACGTCCTGTTCCATGATGACTGCATGGCAAATTGTGACCTCGATTTCCATATCTGAAAAATTCAAAAATTATTAATGGGTAAATATACCAGAAAAATTCTAAACAAGGTAAACTGAATAATCTTAAATTACTTCATTTTATAAGTTTTACAACCAATTGCAGTTGCTAATATTTGATGTCCGAAGCATATTCCAAAAATAGGTTTCTTTATATTAGAATTTAAAATGTTACGCATTTGTATAACAGGTTCTTTACACAAAGAAGGATCTCCAGGACCATTACTTAAGAAAAGACCATCATATTTCTTCATATCGATTGAGTGATTCCAAGGAACAACTTCAACTTTAGCATTTCTTTTCAACAAACAACGAATTTGATTGTACTTTAATCCGCAATCAACTACACAAATAAAAGGATCACCAGAATTGTTATAGATAGCTGGTTTCTGAAATAAATTAAAATTTATTTTTAATATGTGAAATAATCAAGACGAAATCAAGAAATAATTATAGTATATTACAGTAATAGAAACTTCAGCAACTAAATTCCTCTCATTTGGATTTGGAAATGGTTTTTCTGGACCTGGTTTTGGTACTCCTTGTACAATACGACCAAGGATTGAACCAGATTCTCTCAATTTTTTTGTCAAAGCTCTTGTATCAATTCCGCATATACCAGGGATGTTTTGCTCTTTCATCCAAGTGGCTAAGGTTCTTGATAGTCTCCAATGACTCGGTGAATGACACCATTCTCCGACAACTAATCCTTTAGCCCATATACGATTTGACTCAAACCATCTTTATTTGAAATTATTTTTTGAGAATTAAAAGTTATATTTTAAATAATTAATAAAAATAAGAATAATAGTTATAAAATACATTTATTAATTTTACCTCGGTAAACCATAATCATCTAATTCATCAGCAGGAACTCCATAATTTCCTATGAGTGGATATGTTAGTACAAGTATTTGACAATGATACGATGGATCTGTGAGAGATTCAGGGTAACCAACCATTCCAGTTTGGAATACTGAAAACAAATTATTACAAACAAATTTTACAATTAAACTATATAATTCACCAACATTGATAACATGTGTATGAAACAAGACTAACCAACTTCTCCGTCTGTTTCCACGGAAGCACCAAAACTTTTTCCTTGCAAAATGGTTCCATCTAGAAGTTGAAGGCAGCATACGTGAGCATCTTCATCCATATATAGAGTCATTTTTTCGTTTTTCTTTTCTGACATACTCTAACACCTGAAATTAAATTTGATGAAGCGTTTATATCGATCAAAAATATAATAACTAAAAAAAATTAGAACTACAATAAAAAACTGGTATGACCGGTTATTCTGATTATTTTTATTACATGAAACAAAGATTAAAATGTTTTTTAGTTTTTTTCATTTCATTTTTCTGCATATATCTATGTCAATATTCAAATTTTGTTTCTAGAACCGTACTAGAATCTAAATTTCAGATATACAGAGCTATACAAAGGTGAACATTACTTATTGTTAGAAAAATAAGAAAATATTTTTTTTATCATGAAAAAAATCAAAAGCAAATAGATGAAATACAATACTGTAAATACAGGTAGAAGAGTCTTCAATATAAAAGGCCAGGTAAAATACGCACCTGTAAAAAAAATAGGTGGAACATCGGATAGCGACAACTGACCGATAAATTCAAAAACTGATCGCACAAAACTCACACATATTGTATCAGCTGTTTCGAGTTATCAGCGCGGGAGATACAATTTTTAAATTTTCCAATTAAATTAATAGTCAAACAATTATATTACATTACGAAAATAATCAACACACTTAACACTAACCGATACTATGTGTCACAATTCACACTCAGCACGATCGATAACAACATAAAACATTTCCAAGCAGATATCCGGCACAAAAATGAGCACGGTCATAATAAAACCAAAGTGCAACGTGACAAACACGAAACATCGAAAACATGAAAATAAACATTGAAACATGCGAATTTTAGGGTTTCCCGATTAGGATTCAAATACTATCATGGTGTAAATACTCACTTTTGGTGTGAAAGTGGAAGATGGCCAACCACGTGGTCGGGCAGCAGCCGCTGAAGAGAAACCTACACGTCCTGAGCCGTTTAAGTGCACCGGCGGACTGGTTGTAAGATAACGTGAAATGAACAGACTCGCCAGACTGCAAAACAAAACCACGAGGTGTCCTTTTGACCCTTTGTCGAGCGTCGAGTGCAAAAATACCCCAGGCGAGGTGCTTTGTTGAACAAGGGTCATATTGTCATAATCTTTCTTTTCAGAAACGGGTTTAACACTAAAAAAAGGATTGAAATGGGTAACAGAATTAACGAACCGAATCATATGAAAAGCCTATAAAAAGGAAATTTTTGAATTTTAAATTGAAAGAAAGAAACTAAGAACTTTTAGTATCAGGTTAATTTTTTCAACGAGTTTTACTTGGATCTTCATAATCTGCTGTAAAAATGTTGAATTTTTTATGTTCAGGTAGTGGAAAAATGACCCAAAGAATTTGAGTGTTCTAATTGTAAGACATTCTATCTGAGTAGAACGTGATCGCAGTCACGTATTGACTGTGCTATTTGTCTTTTACTGGTGGGAATCGGTGTACATATTTGAAATTGATCATTTATTGGGTCATATTCTTTAAAATTTTAAATATTTGAAATATTGATAAGAATTTATTGTATTTATAGGTAGGAGTCCGCGCATACTGATAAAATATTGCAAGCACGTTTTTGCGCATGTCAAGATCTTCAATTAGACTAAATTAGACTTTATATGTATTTGGAATACAGTACAATTTGCAAATATATTGAGAATAATTAAATGTTTTTAAAAATGAAACTATTTGGATTTCGCAAATATAACAAAGATCAAATTTTATTTGAATTATTTTTTTATGAGTGTTGTTCGTAAAAACAAGCATTTAATTGAATTTCTATCGTTTCAAAATATATAATATAATATACCTACAATTTTGGTTCAGAACAACGATGACCCAAATATTTAACAATGATGAAAGTTAACAAAAATACTAAAGAAAGTTGCATGTGCACGTTTGAATATAAATGCATTAGTACCAGTTTTTGGTTAAACCTGTTTCCCGTTAGAATTCAGACAAAAAAATAAATATTTTTCGGAGATATCGAAAAAAGACAAAATCAAATAATTCTTTGAAGAATACTTGCTTAGTCAAGGGTTTGTCAGTTTATTTTTTGTAAGAGTTATTATAAAAGCAAATAAATTTTAGGAAGCTGTTTTTTATCGTCGTTCTTTTGAATTCAATGCATAAAAAAAACAATCATGTTTATATTAATTTTTATTTGGAAATTTCATAATATATTTATATCATCCAGAATATATATTTTTTCCTAAATTAGCTTGGTTCACAAAATTAACCGAGAAATTTTCTGGTGCTGATTGTAGTTCTAATAATATTAACGTGTTATTTTGTGGATATTTATTAAAGTATACTCCTGGAACATAAAGTGTAATTTGAGGACCTTCACCTGGCCAGTATCTTCCCAAATTAATATTATTTAACCAAGCAATACCCTAAAACAACGAATATTTATAGTATAAAAATAAAGTTAATGATTTTCAACGTATAACCTTACCTTTCCCCACCCAGTCACGTCTAAATATGTATCTAAGGGATCTTCATCATTTAATACGAATTTTTTGCTATAAACAACAGGGCCATCCCTTAAAATACCATCAGTTACAATATTTCTAAGCAGTTTAGATCGTTTGGATTGGAAATCTACAATCAAATCCTCAATTTCTGGTTCTATACTTTCTAATGGAATATTTGTAGAGTCCCAATTTCCTAAAACTTTTTTATTGAAAAGTACATTTCCTTTGATTCCCTGTAATGTAAAATAGAGTGATGCAAGCATTTTATGGCGATTATTGCAACATTACTATTATATATAAATACTTTGAAGTCTTCAGCTAATAAATAATTAACTCTTCCTTGATTTTCAACCAATAGCTGAAGATTGGTGCCCAATGCTCCCATAATCGGCAAACTTAGTATTTCTCTGGTTCTGCTCAAAACACCAGTCAAAACCTAAAACGAAGAAATAATTCGAAATTGGTATGACCCACAAAACGAAGGTCAGAGATTAGTCGGTTAAGGGTAAAGAACTTTTTTTGGGACATGTTGCAACTCCGATAATTAACATCGAAAGAGTCAAAGAACTTTTATAATTAACATCAAATGTAAATAAATTGAAATTATCAATTTCTCACATTATTTACATACACCAACGCCCTGTCTCCAAGACTTTCCAAAGTCAAAACTGAAGGATCTGGTCTTTTAGCTGGAATTGAGGTCTTATAAAGCACTAAACCAGAGTATTGTTCCAGATATTCCATTGTCTTGGGAAACATGTGATTCCATTTTTTGGTTCCGAGACGAGCTAGACCTTCATTACTTAGCAATGGCAAAGTAGGATTTAAGGCAATATTCCCATAGTTTCCTTTAGGTTTAACTTCGGGTACAGGAATATCAGGTAATGGGAAATGCTATAAAATAAATTAAAAAAAAATGTGAAAAATCTCGTCGAATTATTGATTGATATTGAGACTGGATAAAAATACCTTTCCAATTGTTCTTCTAATATCCATATATTTAGGCGTTGGATCTCCCGCTTCCGTCATGGGAGCATCATAATCGTACGAGGTTATATCAGGAACATACATTGGAGAGAGATTTGCTCCTAATAAATAATAATTTCAAAATAATCAGACCCAGTCACCAATTAATGCAAAACAATTAAAGTGTTTATTGACTCAATATCAGCTGATTAACGCCAGAAATGAAAAATATAAAAACCACAACCACAATACAAAAATATCCCTATATATAACGTAATTTTTGCAGCATGACTCAACGGATAGAATCATTTTTATAATTGCAAAACTCTTCCACTACATTGCACGATATCTTATTTGTATTCATCCTCATTTTAACACCATCACCAATCAGACATCAAATTATTTGATTAGGAGCAGACCGCTCGACAACGCAGTGTCCATGTTCATTTTTATTGGTGGAATAGAAAGGGCAAGCACTTCCGAACTTTTGAACGGCAGTCATCGCTCTTTCCATTCCATGTACTCAAAGCATACAAATAACACAAATGCAGATACACATGTGACGAATGTAAATGTTGCAGATAACACAAGCAACGGATAAATAAACAGGAAAACTTAAAGTACCAGCTGTGAAGCCGAAGTTCGTTCCTCCATAAAACATATAAAAGTTGAAACTGGCATTTACGGCGAACATCTTTTCCATATATTCTACGACTTTGGTTGATGAAACTGATATGGCATTTTCTCCCCAATGGGTCAACCATCCTGGATAGAATTCTGAATTGATCAAAGGTCCTTTGGGACTGAATTTACGCATTGACTCCCAAGCGGCTGTCATATTTTGTCCTGGGTCGAGGAAATGGTTCATTAGGTTCATTTTTTTTAAATGCATAATTTATTCCTGTTATATTTACCTGTTCCGAAATCTACTGTGGCATATGCTCCAGGTGTAGAACCACATGATAAGGCAGAAACTGATGTACCGTCTGTTGTGAAAAGAAGAGCCGCTCCTCTAACCCAAATTTCGGTGAGTTCACCTAACCATGACATATACCTTTTATCGCAAGCTGCATAACTGCCATATTCATTTTCAACCTAAATAAAATAGAAATATATTTTTTTATAATTTTTTAAGAATTGAGTTTTTTTTACTGACTTGGACCATGATGATTGGACCACCGTTTCCGTATAATAAACGTTCAACTTTGGGCATCAATTCTGTGTACCAGCCACGAACTTCTCTTTCATAATCTTTAAATTGAAATTTAATTACTTGTTTGTTTAAAAAATAATAATAATTGAAGTAAATTTTAATTTAATATTATACCACTATCATCTGTGCGTAGTTTGATTGATGGATACAATGTTAGTAACCAATATGGAAATCCTCCCTAAATATAAATAAAAATTTGGAGTAATCGATTAAATTATAAATAATTCTATATATTTTAATCATACCATATCCCTTTCGGCACAAATATAAGGACCGGGTCTCAAAATAACATACAATCCCTCTTCTTGTGCAATTTCTATAAATTTGACTAGATCTTTATCTCCTGACCATTTGTATTCTCTATACTTTGGTTCATGAAAACTCCATTCCACATAGCTGAAATATTGAAATTATATCATTTTTATAACTGTCCCTTCTCATTATCTTTTGATACGAATATATTTAATATCGTTCATAAAAAAATATTCATTAAAATTTAAAAATTAATATATTTTTATAATATTATGATTAAACCTACGTCGTTACAGTATTAAGTCCAGCAGCTCTCATTGTCCTCAACCTGTCCCTCCAATATTGGTGAGGACATCTGAAATAGTGAAAGGAACCAGCGATGAATTGAAATGGTTCGCCATCCATCAAAAATATGTCTTTCTCATAATCTATTTCAAATACTCTAGCTCTTTTCGAATCGGCCTAAAAAAATATTATGCGATCGAAAAAATGAAAACAAACAATTGAACAATTATTTTTTTACCTGAAATGGTGATGGACCACTGTCATTATTATTAGACGAATCCATCGCTTGGATAGTCAGAGGTTTAGGTTGCAAACCTTGAACTTCTATAAATACTAAAAGCAATAATGCTAAATACTGCCATCTTTTATGATTCATTATTTATATTTTGTTTTTCAGATGAACATAATATAAATATGTATCTGTAAAATAAAATCAATAATCTGTAAACAACACACAATAGGATTAAACTTTAATTAGATATTGCGGATTCGCATTGTTTTCAATAATCTTTCATAACAATTGAGATCAAAAATCAAAACATCGATTATTTTTATCCTACAAAACTACAATTAACAATGAAAAATAATAAATATTTACAAAGAAACAGCCAAAGTGCGCTGAAGAAACGTACGTGTTCGTTCGCTCGAAACCGCGATAGCACTGAAACAACGTGTGGAAATTCAAAATATATTTTTATCAAGTGTCGGGTCAAAATTTATCAACCTCACTATCTACTTATATGGAGAATTATTTTCGTAAGGACTTTCCATAGAAATCGTTTCCGAAATGAAAAAAAATTCAAGATTACTAAATGGACGTTGCGATTGGTCAATTTCGTATATTGGAAAAGTTTATTATAAGGAATAAATAGAATAGAAAATTGTATGATATCGTAATGTAAATGGTAAAAGGTTAAATATTTAATTTGCCTCTGAAAATTATTGAATAATTTGCCCGAGCAGTTTTACAATCAGAAAACAAGTTTTTGACTCTTCTGTCAATTTGACATTGGGAAGTATACTGAAAAAAAAATTGTTTTCGAATTAAGAAATATTATGATAATATTAAAATTAATCATTACTCATAAAATTTTTTTATAGAATTTCCAAGCCTTTGTATGAATATGATAAACTTTCGCCTCGATGACTAATGAGGGTAATGATACATTTGTATTGTTTGAAATGTTGCATTCATAGTAAAATTTCAACAAATTTCTCTCATTTGTCATTCAAATGATTGTTTAATATTTAATATTAAAATATTTTGAAATAATGTAACTTACATTTTCTGAGTATTTTCGGCTTAACTGTCTGAACTCCAAACTATGGAGAAAGATCAACGAACGACTGTCTGTAATTCAGCACAAAAACTCGAACTTGTTTCCTTAGCACATAATTAATATTCCACTTGACGACCGCTTTCCGCCAACAAAGTTTCTCAAAGGTTATTAGATCGTAAAAATATATATTAAAAAATTATTTAAAAAAAATCACTTAATAAATATTTTTAATCAGATTATTTTTGTAATAGTTCTAGGAGACATAGTTTTTTTTAACCTTATGAATAGTATTTTAGTTGAAAATAAATTAAATAATTAGAAAAAAATTAGGTACTGTTATATATTCTTTTTTTTTCAAAGAATAAGATAAACCAAAAATTTAATTCGATTGAATTGTATGATAATTTAATTTTTTAAAGATGAACTAATATTTAGGGTATTGTTTAAATATTATTTGAAAACGAAACAATTTGATATTGCGATAAAGCTTTTAGTAAAATAGTTAAAACAAAATTCATTAGATGTCACTGTTAAGAAAAGCTTTCGAATCATTTCCAAATTTTTCTACGTAAATTTTTTCAACTTCTCAACATAATCAAATTATTAGTTTTTTATTTAAGAACTTTAATAAACCTCTAACCTTTAATTACCTGTAAAATAATAAATTCAAATAGCGAAAATTGACATCGATAGATTCAAATTTCAATATTCTAATTCGAAAAATCATTATGATGACAGGTTTATTTTTTCAGACTCAATATCCTCCAATTTCCCACAATCATATTGATTCATCACAAATCGATACTTATTGTTAGAAAAATCAAGTGACCTAGAAAATAAATACACAATGAAAAATATCATATGTTCGAATATGATAATTGCGTGAATATCATTTTTTTCGATTGAAATTCGTAACGCGTCGTAAATTCATATGAAACGAGAAAAGTAAAAAGTGGAGATCGTTTTTCCAAGATTGGGTCAACGCGTACCTTATCCAAATTTTGTACTTATTTCTTCAAATTTCTCCATATAAAATTCGTTCGATATCACATATCGAAAGTGGCTGTTTTACGCTCCACAAATTTCCTACATTTTACGTACATAAGAAAAAAAATAAATATCTATCTCGAACATGGACTAGCACGCGACACTTTTGTAGTGTGAGTCGGTTTTCGTTTGATATTTTCCGAAAATCAGTGGTGGATTTACTTATAATATATGCCATGAAGGCTGGGAAGTCTTGGAATCGCTATTAGGAAGATATAATGTATTTAAATTTTTTCAAGCAATACAAAACCATGATACTTAAAAGAAAAAAAAAATTGAATTTGAATTTGAGTGCGTCTTTTCCACACGAGTAGAAAATAAGAATTATATATTTTTTTTATAAATTTCAATCCTAATCTAATCCTAATCATCCATCTAGTTTTTGAATTCTTGGACTTACGATTGTTTCGAATATGCGAAATTTTCAGCACTTTAAGTAAATAAATCCGCCACTGTCTGAAACCGCTATCCAGCATTAACGTTTAGAGGTCATGGTTGTTGCATTTTCTTTTGTGATTTATTTTTTTTGTGGGTCAACGAGTGCAAAATAATTACTGTTGCATTACTTTTATTAAACAGTCCATCGGCCGTATTGTAGTGAGATAATTTCTTACGTTCGAAGATTTAAGTATTGTTTTCTTTGATTATTTTTATATAACAATAAATCTTATTATATTTTATTCATAGTTTAAGTAATCAAAACAAATCAGAGTCCCGTTTCAAATATTTTGTACACAAAAATTTTGCGTATTTACATACATTATTATTCAAATTAAATTATTAAATTATTCATGCGAAAAAATACCTTAAACTCGATTATAATAACAATACATTAACGTATACGAAGGACATTAAACACATGTATTTGGGACCTAAACTATCCGTAAATAATCGCGAATTTCCCCGACATTTTTCCACCGATGAATTTATTTAACCTCAATATTTATGATATATGAACACGTTCGAAAATTTTCCTTTGTTGAAAGTCCCACATAGAGCGAAACCGCCTCTAGAAATGTCATATACGGCGATTTACTTTTGTTTCATGAAAGTCCATCGACGGAAGAAGGCTCCGACATGCCTCGGACAGAAAAGTCGATATATCAATCGCACAATGTTACCAGTAACGTTGACTGATTGTATGTGGAAGTCTTGGTTTATTCATGTCGTTGCCACTGCGAAAATCTTGTTTCCATCGGTGGTCGTTTAACATTTTATTGATGTGGGTTTTTGCTGTTGTTGTTTATGTTGTGTGATCTTTGTGGCAATGCAGATAATTTGGCACGCGCAGTAAACCCTGTTTTTTGAAAGGAATATATGCTCTAAACTTTTAGAAAGTTTTCATGAAAGTATTATGTTGTGGGAAGTGCATAGTTCGTGTTTTTTTGTATGCGATACAAGATACAAGGTACGTGGAATGTTGGATTTTTTTTTAGCTGAAAATTTTTATTTAGCCTCGATTTGTTTTGCAGTATGCAAATGGTCTAATGTGTATTCGTAATGTAAACAAGAACAATAACCATTATTTATGCCGTGAGATAATGTAGCATTATGAGTACTTTGAAGCTTATTGGCGGTGATTGCAGTAGTTAAAAAAACATCTGAAGTTGTTAAAAGAAAAGTTAGTTTCAGGTTGTTAAACACGAATTCCTAAAAAATTTGATTCAATCGAAAAAAAATATATTTTCGGATAAATTCTCTCTCGATGATTTTCATTAATCTTTATGTTAATTACACATTTTCAACCCAAAATTATAATATTAATATATTTATTTTTACTCTTTTTTATTAATAATAATATATTTGTATTTTCGAAGAGATAATTGAAAAATATTCATTGAATCAATGAACATCAACGAGCTGGAAAAATAACGTGAATCTTTTCATTTCACAGCTGCCTACCATTGTGAAATCAAAACACATATTGGTCATGCTTCATTACGAAAACATTGCTATTTTTTTATAATTTTATTCAAATTACGAGTTTGTCGCAAAATTGATAATCGGCCATATTTTCACATTTAAGAAAAAGAAAATTTTTGGAAATGACCCGATTTTCGATTCAAGTATACTGACCTTTTTCAATTCGAAATTACCATACATATACCATTCAAGAATCACTAAAATCACCTTACGCTTTTTTCGCATATCAATTCAGCTTCAAAACGAAAATTAAATATATATAAGCGGAATACATATAATTTTCATTTTCGGTTCTATCTATTGAACACATTTCGCAATTTTCACGTACTCTTTTCTATTCAACTGTCTTTTCTACGTCCATGATGACTATAATAGATGAAAAACAGACTCGTTTACCGCAAACCTGCAATTTGTCAGCGAAAAAATGAGACAATAACTGAAAAAAAAAACAGATGCCATTAAATATTTTTAGAGTAGCACGCGTAGCCATATTTATCATATAAAAGATATTCTATTTGTTTTTTATGCATTTCAATGAACTCACTATCATTAAAAAATTCCGTTTTGAATGCATGTAATGCAGAAATTTGTAATATCAAATTACCAGCTGTTCGTTTCTCTAATGACTGCGGCAAATTGATTATTATCGTCATTATATCTCACATCTGATTATTTCTATCAATTAATACAGGAATTGACTCGGAGAATACTATGAAACTAACGTATGATGGCTTAAGCTTGCAATTAACCATCGCTTTTTGTAAGATTTGTGAAATGAAGAAATTGCAATTATATGGCCTAACGGAGTTCGTACTTTGAATACCGTTAATTTAACTTTGATTTTATAACGAAAATCAGTTTTAACTGATCGATTTTTGTAGGTGAAATTTTACTGTTATAAATATAACGACAAAAATATATATTTTATATACAAGTGTTCTGAAGCACAATGCACAAACATTAAAGGAAGATAGGTCGAGTCATTTGGAATATTTTAAACTAAACTTACCTTAGTACGAAGTATTTCAGTTTTCAAACTATTATTATTATTTTTTCAATTTTTAAGAAAAAATCCAATATCCCGCAATTGCGCACTAATAATATCTAATGAAAGATAAAATGATAGGCAAATTTTATGTTTTTTTAATTTATTTTTTATTGTAAAACTATTAAAAATACATGATTAATTATCAAAACCTTTTTGGTGTAAAAGGAAACTTTAATACTTTGGACTAAGGTTAGTTTGGTTTAAAATATTCTAAATGACATGGCCTATCTAACCTTAAAGTTTCTGTACATCTGTATAATACATAGTTATTATATTTACTGACCATAATTTTCTCTCACAATTTATAGAATAACCATAACCATTTTAAGAAAACGATTTTAGAATATACCGCAAAATAACGAAGACTTAAAACATGTAACAAGATCATTAGCTCACAAATAAACACAAAACATCGCAAGATCATCAAAAAAAAGCGAACCTTTGTCGATCCGCGATAATTCAGTTCATCGCACATTCGCGTATAAACCTATCGCGAAAACCATTAATATTTATCACGCACTTTCTAAATTTTCAAATAAACCGCGCATACTATAATAAAACGAACATTTTCATAATACACATTTTCATAACTATTAGCTCGGTAATCATATCCGGCACGAACGTCCCCCTTAGACACAGCCGCTCTCGAATCCCAATTTTCCGACCGGACTTTTTCCCAATTCAAACTTATATATTCGCAAAGGCTTCTCCGGGCTCGGATTTATACATTGGCCTTTGAAGATTTCGATTCGACTCACAAGATGTGGACTAATTCGACTTTCTTCGCGTCGATCTCGGTCGCGTTTAAACAGTTGTACGTGGATGTTTAGATCGGCAATGTGCGGTGTGTTAATTTCGATTTGTTTTCTTCTTGGCTTGGCTAAGTTGTATCTTGAGGGAAATGGGTTGTTTGTGGTGCGTTTTGCGTTGGTCAAATTTGAATGGGACGTGAACGGAAATGGGGATATGCTGTGTTTTGTGAAATTGTTATGCAATTTTGCGTATCGTTTTAAAATGGTGTATGATTAGGATTACTAGATAGTTCAGTTAATAAAGATGAAAAATGGTCAAATTGTTTAATAACAGCAGGAAAGCTAGGTTTCGAAAAGAAGCTTGATAGTGTGGTTCTTAAATAAAAGGTAAAAAGTCTATGTCGACTTGAGAATTCTCAGAAAATGTTTTTATTTCATAAACAGAATGACATATCGAAAAGTAATTAATGAAATTATATATTTCTTGAAACTTATTTTGTATGAGGTATTAACGTATGATTTATTATATTTCAATTTGAAATTAAAATATTTTTATGGCATTATAGCGATACTGTGAATTTCACTCATAATAATTTATTTCAATAAAATTTCGTTGTGGTTTAATGATATGAAAATCATATTCATGAATTTGCATTAGATTGAAATAGCTATAGAAGGCTATTTTAGAAACAAAAGATTACGTTTTATTTTAATTGAAAATTAATGAGATTTTCTCTTTCTAGGTACATAATATGTACTGACCCTATATGTGATTCGAGTTTTAGAAGTAGAAAATCGTTTTATGTTAAACTAGTGCGATGCACATTAGTTGGATTGATGCTGAAGATAGTCGTTCATTGGAACTATCTTTTAAAATAAATCTGATTAAGAGTTAACAGTATATGCGAGAACAACCTAAATATTATATAAAATTTACATCAATCTTCTCTTCATGGTATGACTTGACCTCCAATACCCTTTATAGAATACTGCATAATACACAGTTCATAAGGAAGACATGAATAAAACTGATGTCCTAGATTCAGCTATGAATATTTTGAAAGTATGCAAACATCGTACAAAGGTATTCATTGAATCAAAAACAAAACATTCTTCCCACTGAAACCAAGTAACAACGCGGCCCATACATGGACGGGTATATCGCGAACCATTTAGAAAAATATATTTTTTACTATTTAATTTATCAAGAACTGTAAAAAATATAGAAATGACAAAAAGTCCTTGTTCTTCACTCGAAGCTATATAAACTGCATACTTCAAAGCATGTTTTCTTCCCATCCATCAAACAAATAAACATATCAAAAACATTCACTTTCACTCCAGCTATAATCGAGCCCGAAAAATCAACATCTTTGACGTCATCACATATCCACTTTTCCGCATGACATATTTGCATAATTCGGCGAAAATCCGCGGCAATTAACCGGCACATGCAAACGCAGATGATCCGAGCGCCGCACAGAGGCGGGCTCAAAATCGTTTTCACATTTGCACAGTCGTGTGACCCACTGTTAAATAGCGCAAAGAACGTACATATATAATAAAAAATCGTCACGCTCGTTTTCGCCCGCGAATCGTCCACATGTGACGATGCAGCGATGCACAGTGCACAATGCAGTAATTGTCGGGTGTGCTCTATTGTTAGGGTGGTGGGTTCTTATGGTAGCTGGCGATGGTTGTCGATTTGTGAAGTTGTTGGGTTTTTGTCCATATGATGGATAGTGGTTGTTGGATGGGTTGGTGCTTGTTGATAGTTGCAGTAAGAGGTGTGGTAAATTGATGAATGTCATGAGTTTGATACTCAAAACATCAGAAAAGTTTGAACCAAAATTTCCTGATATGCCAGTGGAAGTTTTTTTATGATAGTGATATGATAGGTCAAAGATTCAGTTTAGCTAAATGTATAGGTTTTTGATCGATCATTGAAGTTAAATAGCGTATGGTGAAGTTGGATGGTTTGATTGCGTATTTGTTTTTGAAAAGTATTACATTGCTATGATTGCACACGAGTAAAAAAATTTTTTTTATTTCATTTTGTAAAAATGTTACAATTTAATTGTTATGACGATTAAAAAAACCACAGGTGTGTCGTTTAAAATTACATTAATTGCACTGAGAATATAGCTCGATTGAATGAAACGGTAACTTTTTTAGTTTGAAAACCGGATTAATACAATGTTGCAGTTGTAATCTGTGGAATATGATCAATAAAGTTTACTCTTTTGGTGTTGTTCTTCCATATCGAGAATAATAAAATAAATCGAATTACCGAGCTACCGGTCTTCACGAAGATCCCTATTTTCTTTAAGTGAATTTGTATAATGTTGTAATTATCGTTATGAATTATATATAATGTTGAATTAAATACATATTTTCATGAATATATGAATTACTGAAAAACAATGCTTATTATTGCTGTATATAAAGAAATGCTTGAAGATCTATTGTATTATAGGGAAATTCTATTAGTATAATAAATTAAAACAAAACGCGTTTTCCCTATCTTCAAAGTACATTTTCGATCAATAATTTTATTTTTGTAGAAAGCTTATATGCTATTCACATAAATCATGTTGTATATTTCCCTTTTCAAAGTAATATTTTGCTCCATATTCGTAATGCAGCATCATCGCCGTTTTATCAATAATTGCGTGACTTTCTTCTTACTTCCAAGCACCATTATTATATGTTATATTGTCCCTTTCACATCAAGACTTGTCTCTTTGCAAATTCACCATGAATACCGCGCTAGAATCCAATAAAGTGACTTAATGCGTTTAATAACAGATGCAGACAAAGATATCTGCGTATGACAGATTCGAGATAATACGAAAGTTTAACAAAGCTCAAATAATTCGTATAATATAAATTTATTTATGATTATATTAAATTATTATTTTTTGAATAAAAATCTAGGATAATCATAGTTTCAAACGATTCGGATCACTTCACAACGAACTTGGCATTGATTTCGCTCAAACATGCAATTCACTAACCTCGAAAGAGTATCCTGAAACAAAATTCAAATGAAAACGAAACGGAAACCCTTTTCAGAAAAGAAAACATAATCTTTGGTGGGAGAAGTCAGCCGAGATGGTTGGACGATGAGCGGATTTCTTCAGTTCCGCGCCGGCCGTGGACTTCTTCACACGCGATCGTTCCACAACTTCTTTTGAAGATGATGATAACGACGAACTGTGGACGAACTTTGGCCGGATGTGTGTAACGAAAATGATAGTCAAGCTGGTCCTGTTTCTCTTGATCCTCGGAAACTTTGCGACGTCGAAGGCGGAAGATGGCGGATTCATCCAGCGCTTTGTCAGTTACGTTTCTGGAACGACGAGCGCAATTCCAAAACAGCCACTTTTACAATACGATAAAATAACCAGGAGGTTTTACTTCGATCGTGGCCAAGATGAAGCCGAATCCAGGAGTAAGAAGGTCAAAGCGAGACCTCAAAAAGAAGTTGTGAGTTTCTTCGATAGCGTAATCGATTTTTTCACGGGTGGTTTTTTTTCGGATTTCACACCGCCTATGGATAGAAAACCACCAAGTAAAAATAAGAAAAACAACATGAAAAAACCACAGAAGCAAGAGAGTTTTTTGGATCTGATCGATAACTTCTTCGATGGTATGGATGATCTGTTAGGGGCGCCATTTAAAAGTGAAGACAGTAGTGAAGAAAATTCGTCGGAAAAACCTGAGCCTCCAGCTTCTTCGTCTTCATGGTTCAATTGGTTCAGAACGGAAGATACTTCGGATAGTAGTCAAAGTCAATCTGAGGAAGATGAAGAAGAAGAAGACAGTGCAAATGCTCCAACGAATAAAGTTGAGGGCTCTGGTATTGTAATTAAAATTGAGCATAAAACAAAGACGCAAACTCCAAAACCTGCAACAACTGTGAAGATTGTCAAAATAACAACTGAAAAACCCGTTACGACAACTACGTCAAAACCGAAAAAAACTACTGTGTATTCGCATAGAAATAAATTAACATTTGTTGAAAGTAATAAAAAAACTCCAACAACTCCTCCCACTATCCGTTTGTCGTCCAGAAGACCTAATAATGTTATTAAAAATGAAAAGGATTGTAACGACAAAAAACCCAGTAGTTGGTTTCCTCAAATGTTTGAATCTACTAATTCTATTGAACAAACGACGGAAACAATTTCAGAAACGACAACTAAGCCCTCAGAAGGTAAAAATTTCGAACAAAATATTACGATTTAAATTTTATTTTCAAATGTAGTGTGAAAATTAATATCGTTTATAGGATGGTTTAGTTTTTTAACAACGTTAGACGATGAGGAAAATGTAAACGAACCGACAGAATCACCTTTAAATTGGTTTACTAGTTTCTTCAACATCGAAACCTCCACGAAGGCATCTGTTCCAATTATAATGGCTGATATTACTTCCACAACTACCACAACCACAGCTTCCACGGAAACTAATTGGTTTGATTCGTTTCTGAATATTGAAGAAGATGATGCAGCATATTTAGTAAATAAAACTGGTAAGTTATTTAATGCAAATTAGTTTTGCACGTAACAAATTTGACCTAAATAATTTGTCCAGATTCACGTAAAAAAGGAAAACGAAAAACTTACGTTGGTTCTCAATTGATCAGACTACATCCGGATAATTTATGGAAAGTGAAGGATTTGAGGAAGCTTCAAGAAGACACCCAAGGATCTGGTTTGATGTGGTGGTCAACTCCTGCTTTGAATAGATCTGCAGATTTGTTGGTACCGCGAGGACTACTTGCTGATGTTAAAGATCATTTGAATGAAGAAGGAATAGAATATGATGTTATGATATGGGATTTACAGGTTCGCATTTTTAAAATTCTAAATACAACCCTGAAAAATAATTTTATCTAATAATTTTTCTAATATTTTAGAAAGCAATAGCCTATGAAAATCCTAAACTGTCAAAAACTCAGCGTTTAGAACTTGAAAGTGCTAGAGGACATCCGTTAACATGGAGAAGATATCATAGATATGCTGATATTCTTAGATATATGGAGTACTTATCTTTGAAATATCCAGAAATGGTAGAACTTATTCCATTAGGAAGATCATCTGAAGGAATGCCACTTGTTGTTGCTAAGGTATGTTTCGATTAAATAATTTGGCATAGAAAATAGAATAATTTAAAAAATTTTCAACAGGTTTTTTTCCCACAAAATAAATCTGACAATAGTACTGGTCCTAAGAAAAAATGGAAACTTCGATCAAAAATGAAGCCAGCAATTTGGATCGATGGAGGTATGCATGCAAGAGAATGGATATCGCCTGCTGTGGCTTCGTGGATTTTACATTCATTAGTCGAAGGAGAAAAAGGAAATGGTAAATTAAATCTATATAACTATTGAATCAAAGCAATAAAATATTAAAAGCAAAATAACCTTATAGGAGCAGATACAGAAATGTTACGGATGGCAGATTGGTATATTATGCCAGTAGTGAATCCTGATGGATACGAATTTACACACACTAGGGATCGTCTATGGAGGAAAACTCGTTCGGTGCGTTCAAATAGTGACGTTTATTTTAATGGATGGTATGTAATTGATTATATTATATTTTATAACGATAACACATGGTTTGCGGTGATTTTTCAATTTCGTTATTGATTGTGAAGGTTTCCTTGGAATTGGGGCAACATGGAGTGCATGGGTGTTGATTTGAACAGGAATTGGGATTTTCATTGGGGAGAGAGAGGATCCTCCAATGATCCATGTAGCGAATATTATGCAGGACCGCATCCATTTTCTGAACCAGAAACGAAAGCAATATCATCATTTTTGATGGACAATAAAGATCAAATGAAGGTTAAAAATTTTACAATACAAGCTGATTTAAAAATTATGTTTATTTAATGTAAGATGTGGAAAATTTCAGGTGTATTTATCGTTGCACTCTTATGCTCAAATGTGGATAATGCCAAGCACTCACTCACGTGAACCATTTGTCGACAATGCAGAGTTGTTAGAAATGGGAAAATTGGCTGTCGATGCTTTGTCAGAAATGTCTGGAACTAAATACGAGATAGGTTCCATGAAAGAGCTGTTGCAACCGACGACGGGAACAGCAAACGATTGGGCGAAAGGAAGAGCTGGAATAAAATATGCTTATACTGTGAAAATGAGGGATTCTCGAGGTCCTCATGGATTTCTTTTGCCAGGCTCACAAATCACTGCGACCGCCAAAGAAACGTGGGAAGCCATAAAAGCTATAGCAGACAATATTTAAATGTATCGCAGTCCGTTTTGCTGTATATAATGTACAAATTGTATTTATTGAATTATTGTAAAATTGATAATTTAAGATTAGATTAAATTATTGTCACATAAAATTTTATTTATTTTTATATATTTTTGTTTTATTAATGAAACCTCAATTTTTTTTATTTTAAAAGGCTTTTTTTAAGAATGTGCGATATTTTTGAAGCATATGACGTTTTCATTTCTATACAAAACAATCACATAAAATTCAACCATTCGGTATTGAATATATGGCTAAATATGTAAATGTCATTGTAAAAGAAGTTGCAGTGGCGAGCGGTGATTTTGGAAATAAAACATACTTTCTGAAAAAAAGACAACTTTTAAACAGTACTAAAATCAAACATACTTTAAATTTTGAAATTTTTGAGAATGGGGCTTCATGACAGGTGAAGTTATATTTTAGGCCAATAACATCGACAGTTTGACAGAGCAATTGGCGGGTTATGTTGACGTTTACTTTCGTCGCCGTAGTTATGTATATTTTTTAGTAGTAGACTCGAATTAATTCTATAAACATAATCAATTTACGAAAAAAAAACCTAGAATCTACAATCTATCGAATCGTAATAGAAGTATTAAATGTGAGTGTTCAATGTAGGCATTTACATACTTCAAATATACAAATACAATACTTTTAATTTTATTTAATTTTCAAGAAACTTAAAATTGCCGAGTATTTAATATTTTATTCGATTATCAATTTGAAGATTAATCAAATATGGATGTTGTGGAGTATTTTCAAGATTCTCAACAGGCACGAGGCGAAGGGATTTCACCAGCAGTTGTTGCATTGTTGACTTTTGCAGAAGCAGAAACTTATATTTCAACTTTTAGGTTTATTTACAGTCAATATTGATTTTGTATTTATTTATTTGTTGTTTAATAATATATTTACATTTATTTCAGAGACCATAATGTAGCCTTTGAAGACTTATCTGAATTGAATGACACTGATTTAATTATCATGGGAGTTGATTCATATAAAGCTAGAGATAATATATTAAAAGCAATTATTCAATTACCAGAAAACACTCAATTTGCTAAGTACATAAATATACCTCATGTTCATAAATGTAATATGTTGAATGTCTGCATTTTTGTAATAACTTTTCATGTAGGTCTTCAGAATTACTCGATTTCAAGCCCGAAGATTTCACTAATATTCTAAACGATAATACAAAACATTTTGAAAGAATTTGTTATAGTATTTTGTCTACCAAGATTTTATTGAAGAGAAATAATCCTGAAGATTTTTTGATTTGTCCTCCAAAAACATACGCTACAGACCTAATTTTAAAAAGTGTCCATGAAATGGAAAAACTTTTAGATAATATGAAAAAAGAATTATTGAATTTGAAGAAGGTAAATTTCTGCTCACTTTGTACGAGTGTGGATTTTTATTGTGATATATTATGTTCATTTTTTTTTTCTAGTTATCAACTCCAGTTTCTAAATCAAAAACTAAAACCAGAAAAATTATTATTGGTTCTCTTGGAAGTGCTGTGATTGCAATACTATCATTTTCTTTATTTAAATCTTTACAAAACATAAATTAAAATACTGCATTATTGCTAGATATGTAATTTTCAACTTTTAATAAAAATCTATTCCTGTTATTTTTAATTTTTTTTCTAACATTTATTACAAGTGTTACACAATTTAATATCTATATCAATGGAATATTTTCTCGATGAATACTCGTGTCGTATAAGAAAATCGATATTAACAAAAAAAAATTGTGAAATTGAAAAACACTACGGTACATGTGTAATTTATAAATTGCAGCACAATCAATATAGCACAAGCAAATGCTTGTCTGATAAAATGTTTGTAACGATTAAAAATAATTATTTTATTTAAAAAAAAAAAAAAATCGGTTCTCAGATGTTTACCCAAATAATCTAATTATTGTTTTATAATTTATTTTAATTATACTATTTTGAAATTTTATGTTCGGTTTTGTAGCATCGTGTGCGCTAGCGTCATATGTGCTAGCATTTTGTGCGCAAGTGTCATGTGTGTTAGCGTCGCATACGACAGTGTCATTTTAGAAAACATCAGGAAACCAATTCTACTATATTATTATTTTTTGCCATTTGGCATACAGTAAGTTTTCGACGTTTTTTTTTGAAATAATATGTACAATTGTATTCTTTCTCCTTAAAGGCTTGTTCAAAGCTAAGTGTGTAACTCGGATTTTGACACAAAAAATCGTGATATTTTTAAAAGTTCTGAGGCGAGACCTTTGCAAAAGTAAATTTATAATGGTTCTCGAGCATTTTACGAATTTTATTTTAATAATTAGTATGGGGAAAGTCATAGAAACGCCTCAGAGAAACAAAACGCAATTAAATAAAAAAATAATACTAAATTAATTAAATAAAATACGATTTTTTCAAAATTACGTAAGTATGAATGAACGTAAGTTGAATTCGCGTAACTCGAGAACTTACTGCATTTACAAATGAAATTTGCATTTTTTTCTTACACGGTTGAATTTAACAACGTTTGGAGCAACAAGTATAACCTCAAAATAGAAGGCGGGGGGCCGGCGGCGGTTGCGGTAAATGTCGTCCGCCGTACAATTCATCAGCGTTCAAACTATTTTTTCATGATTCCATCATAAACAACAGTGTCTGGTGTCGTCACAACCCTTCAAACGTATGTACTACGTCCATATCGCGTTAAGCATATAGTTTGTTGACTTTCGCGGTCAAAATTTCATGTTTACATTTTATTTCAGTCACAAAAGTTGTCATACGTCGCTGAAACGTCTCCATCATGCCCGTCATGCAACAGCAGTCGAACATGTCGGGAATGGATAGAACCGGCAACATAGAGAACCCAAATTTGCAGATGGAATTGCTGGAGTTAGCCGGCCGTTCCCTCGATATGAGGATTGTATCAGATGCATCGTCTTCTTCTTTCATAGAGGTTTTACTAAGTTTATGAATCGAATACACTTTAACCTTTTGCACTCGGCGTTGAGTGTGACTCGACAACCGTTTGTTTCCTGCAACTCCATGTCAAATCTCACTCGAGATTTTTTTTTCCAAATTTTAAAAGCACCATACCTATACAATTTGATCAAGAATATAATTTAAACCCTTAGAAATTGATTTTCATCATCTCTGCCGTGATAATGAAAAAAATAAACACTATACGACATAAAATAAAAAAAATATCCACTGATCGTCAAGGTGATGTACCTTGCATATTCCGGCAGGCTACAGTTCTATCAAAACACGAAATATATTAGCTTTTTTATATAAATTAATTGTTTCAACTCTTAAAAAAGTTTTTTTTGCATCCATAGGCCTAAATACATGTATATCTGAAATCAACGGTCAGTTTGCATCCAGGAGATTGCTTTGAAAAGTACCATACGTTAATTAATTTTTAAAATTAATGAATGTAAAAAATATAAAATTTAATAAAAAGTATCATTAAAAAGAGTTTTTAATTTAATTTTTATTTTTTATTGAAAAAATCATAATTTTAAAAATGCTTTAAAAACCACAGAGTTGCGGGAAACTCTTCGGAAAATTCTCAAGAGTGGAAAAGGTTAATGTATTGTCAAATTCTTAAAGTTTCATCTAATTTTCAGTCGACTAGTGCGGCCGCTCAAAGTGGTCCGACCGTCAGTGGATTGAATGATTTCGATTATCAAAATCTCGCTGGTTTGGTAATGGGTCATCAGAATCTTTCTCAACTTAAAACCGTTGGTAAAATTCCATTGCCGCCCGAAGTCATGGAACATTTTGGACGTATGTTATGTTATGATGCAAATTTTCTATTTTCGTTAACGTCATATTAAAGCATAATTTTCCTTTTTTTAGATATGCAGTGTCACTGTATGATGGGCCTATTTCCCGAAATCAACCGTGCCTGGTTAACGATTGATAGTGATATATATGTGTGGGCTTATGAACATGGTACCGACGTTGCTTATTTTGATGGTATTAACGAAACTATAGTTAGTGTTGGTTTAATTAAACCTAAATCTGGAGTGTTCCAAAATTTTGTTAAATATTTACTTATATTAACTACTACTGTAGAAATAGTCGTTCTTGGTATAATTTTAACTATACAATATAATACTTTTATAAATATGTTATTTGTATTAATATGTTAAATTCTTTTTCCGAAGGTGTTACGTTTTCTAGTAATTCAAATAACGGCCCACTCGGTACATTGGAGGAAATGCATTTAGTTCCTGAACCTGTTTTCGTATTACCGACTGATGGTGTTTCTATGACTGTAATTCAATCTTCGAGTTTAGGTCGTATTTTTATGGGTGGAAAAGACGGATGTTTGTACGAAATAACATATCAAGTTAGAATTGTTTTAAAATTCATATTAGATTTTATTTGGTTTAGATTTGTTATTTTCAATATACGCAATTTTCAGGCACAATTAGGTTGGTTTGGGAAACATTGTAAAAAAGTCAATCACTCGACCGGTACACTTTCATTTTTGGTACCGTCATTCTTGAATGCTGCCTTATATGAAGATGACCCTATTTGTAGAATCGAAGTTGATAATTCAAGGCATATATTGTTCACTTTAAGTGAAAAAGGAAATATTGAAGTTTACGATTTGGGCAGTAAAGGAGATTCTATCAAAAAAATTATCAAACTTACTCAGTCTAAGATCGTTAGTGCTGCAAGCGATATTATAAAGTTGGTATTTTATTAAAATATATGTTTGAAATTTGATTGCAAAAATATTTTTACGAATATATCATTTTTAATTTTAGAACATTAGAAAGAACTAATTTCAGACCCATAATTGGAATTTCGGCAATTGAAGAAACGGAATCTCAATATTTAAATCTTGTCGCTATAACTCAGAGTGGAGTTCGATTATATTTTTCAGCCGGATGTGTATTGTATGTTTTTAATCACATGACGTAATATTTCATAATTTTCGCTCAATTAACGTTAAACATAAACATTTTTATTTTAGCATGTCCAACACTGGTCCTACTGCTCAAAGACCATGGTGCCTTACTTTACTTCATGTTCGATTACCTCCAGGTTTTGCCGCTAACGCTCCAACGATGAGACCAAAACAAGTACACATAGCTACTTACAGCAATGGTACTGCTTTAATGATATCGTCACCCGTTGCCGATAGCGAACTTCTGTGGTGTTTAAGCGGAGGTGCCGTCAGTTCAACGCCCGGTAACGCACCGAGAGAAACGGCCACGTTATTATCACTCGACGGACCGGCGTGGGCTTTGCGAAGAGCGGCTCCTCCACCGTCAAATTTATCGCCTGCTCTTCAACATACTTGTACGTTAAATTTTTAGTATATTTGTACAAAATGAGTAAAACGATTGTATATGGTGGTTTATATTTTAGGTGAACCGTCGGTTATTTCGCAACATATGTCTGGTCCTATTAAATGGATCGTTTTAACTGGAACTGGAGCTCATATTATTCAACAATTGCAGCCAGTTGACTTGTTGAGACAATTACTCGTAAATGGGCAGGGACCAGATTGTGCTCAAGTTAAAGCCTTTTTTCAAGTAAGTATTTTGCAACATTGTTAATTTATTTGTATATTTTTATTTGAAAATTATTTTAATACATAGATGCAAAGAGAAGATCAAGCGTGTGCTTCTTGTCTAGTTTTGGCATGCAATTCTAGAAGTGCTCAAGATCAAATAACCGAATGGGCAACAAGAGCGTATTTCTTATACGGTGGACAACCCACACTATTACAACAACCCAATGTTATCTATCCAAGTAAATTTATAATTGTTCATTTATAGAGATTACGAATTCTTAACGTTTTACTAATATGTTACTTCTCTACGTTAGATTCGCCACATTTTTCACCTAGACAAGTTTCCACCCCAATGGTAGGGCGGAGTGCTGCCAATGTGCATCAATCACTTCAAGCTGCTTTGCAATCTCCTGGTCAGGGTGGAATTCCATCTCCGCCTATACATCCACTTTCACCCCATAATCAGTCAAATATTTCAAACCAGCCAAATATGTTCCAAACAATGGGCGTGCAAGAAAATGCAAATTTTCCAACAATGCGATTCAGTCCTAAACACGAAGGTCTCTATATTTATGTTGGTCGTATTTTACGACCAGTCTGGCAAATGAAATGTGTCACGAAATCTACTGTCGATAATAAAGATTTTGTAAGTATAGAATTTTCTTCATAATAATGTTCATAATTTATTTTTATAATGATATTAATGTATAAGATTTTTTGTTGTAGTTGTCAAGTACTATTACTAGTTCAGATTGTTCATCAGTTTTGCAATATTTGTATGGTGTTCGAGCCTTTTTAGAAAGAAATTCTGTCGGATCTAGTAATACGTTGATCGGAAAAATTACTTCAATGGTATCTTTGCATGATTCAAATTTGAATAATACTAGACAAGAAGATGTGTTTTTAAAAGAAAAAAAATCATTAGACGCACTCCGTATTTTTATAAGTTGGTTTTATTTAGATCCACGTTAATTTATTTTGTTATGTTGTATATATTTGATTTCAATTCTGCTTTTCTTTTAGATTGCTCTTGTGAAATGTTAAGTTTATGGAAAATTTTATGTGAACATCAATTCCATGTTATTGCTGCTTGTTTACCACCTGAACAACAGGCAGCTTTATTGGCTGCCAGTTTTAGGTAAATATTCGATCAATTATATAGTTTTTCACATATTTATGTTTTGTTAATTTTTGTGCATTTAAAATTTTAGAGAATTACTTCTTGGTGGTCAAGAAGTAGCAGGATTGCTAATATTAAGTTTAATTAACCAATATTTATCAGATAATGCATCTGTTGATAGTATAAGTAGTGAATTGAGAGAAGTTTGTCCTTCGTTGTATCGAACTGAAGATGCAGCATGTTCCAAAGTAATAAAAAAATCGAATGCTGACAAATATTTCTTTACTTTTTTATATCTAAATTTTTTTAATGCATTTATAGGCGAATGAAATACTCTTGTTTGCCAAACAACAAACAAATATTGGCGAAAAAGAA
>JAOXNN020000058.1:1014908-1061610 GCA_028571205.2 Hydropsyche betteni | reverse complement strand
ATTTTTTAAAAATGTGTACTGATTTTTATTTTGGAAAAAATGGTCACCTTATATTAATGGACAAGTGACATTTAATGACTCATATTAGTGAACAAGTAAAATTTTTGTGCCATTATAATCATATAGTCAATTTATTACATTGTTAATAATGTTACTTTGTCGAAAAACAGTTCAAATTTTCAAAAACCTTTAGAAAAACACTGAAATTATACTAAATTACTTGATGTAACCAACTCGACTCAACGATATTTATCGTTTTTTTGTATTTCGCAACTGGCTTGTTAGTTGACATCAAAATACACATTGTCTGACTCTGACCAGTCAAATCATATTTCCATTGTGTCAGACGAAACAACTACGTGGGTCAGACAAAATATACTTCAACTAGTCAAACCATATTTTAACTGACAGTGAGACGTAGTACACTTTAAAAAAAAAACAATCATTCCACAGATTCGAAACAATGCGCCCGCCCGTGCAAATTCGGCCAAAAGCCCAAGAGGTGCCTGTTCGAGTTCAAGATAAGGACGACGACGATAAACGGGAAGCCTTCGACGGCCATCAACGACCAGGTCCCCGGCCCTCCGGTGCACGTGTGCCTGAACGACGTGGTCGTCGTGGACGTATCCAACCAGCTCCAGGGTGGCGAGTTGACCATGCACTGGCACGGGGTCAGCCAGAAGGGCAGTCCGTACATGGACGGAGTGCCCATGGTGACCCAGTGTCCTGTTAGTGGAGGTGCTAGCTTCATGTACGCTTTCAGGGCTGAAGAAGTCGGGACGCATTTCTATCATGCGCATTCAGGTGATTTTTTTGTGCGTTTTGATTGTCGTGTCATAATGTGTTTAGAAAAATTTTTTTTTTATAATATTTTAAGTTTGGATGTTTTTTGTTATTTTTAGTGGTGGAGGGATTTTTTTTAAACTAATAGATAAACGATATGGGTTGTTTAAAATTTTGCTTAAATTCGATTCAATAAGTTTGTTTATATCGGTGTCTGATATAAAAATAATAATGATGAGTTGGGGCTTAACATACTTTGATCGCTTTCTTTGGTTTTAGTTTGCATAGTAAATTTTTCACTCAATTTTACGTTCACTTAAATGTAAATCTTATTTTGAGACCTACATTTTTACATTCTAATTACTCAATGATCTTCGCGGACTATTTGAGAGGCTCGGCAGTAAATAGTGCTAAGCGACATTTTTCAGTTTTAAAGATATTAAAAAAAAAAAACAGTTTACATGCATTTAGATGCAAATAAAATTAAGAGTAACCCGACATAGTAATGTCATCTTTTGAGAGAATGTGGAATTATTCAATAATTTGTGTAGTAAAAGTGCTAATTTTTGTAGTAGTAAATAAACGAAACTCAATTTTATAATTTTGGCGCTTAGCACTGTTTACTGCCGAGACCTTCATTTATTTTCTTAACTGTATCGCTTTTTTTAAAGATTTTTGAATATTAATTTTAAAACGTTCGAAATTCTATAATCAGTTTCATATATATTTTAACTTTTACAATTTGAATGCATTGTTTATTTCATCCGATGATAATTATCAATGCTGAATCGCAGTACGAGAGTTAGATATGCCGGTTTTTTGTAAGAAACTGCAATTAGATACATACAAATCAATTCAACTATGCAATTATGGATCTTCGGTCCGTTGAGTTTTTAATTTACGAAATTTCCGTTTTTTTTTTTCATCAAAAATAAATCCATTTTATTTTATGGATATATCATATATATGCCTTCTATTAAGTAGATTTCTTGATCATGCGTTATTTTTAATCGTAAAATTTAGTGCAAAACATGACAAAGCTCGTTTACTGTGAAAGTTGAACAAAACTGAGGAAATAATAAATAAATAAAAACCATCATCATTAAATATCAGATTTAAACATCGCATTAGAAACCGCACAAAATAAAACTCGTACTATGTAAACATTTTTTTCTAATTTTGACTCGAACATTATATTATATATAAAATCTGAAAGTCGCAACATCCACATCGCGAAACTATCGTTTCCACAAAACGCCGCCTTTCGCTGAAAATATGAAAAAAATCGATTTCTAACCATCGTTAAATATAACCTTCACGGGCCGGCAGAAATTTCGAAAACGATCCACAGAACGAAAAGCATTTCCCAAAGCAATTGCTATTGTCACGTTTTCAACGCTCCAGTAACAGAAATTGTTTCGAAACTAACACGTTTTTCGATTGCAGTTTCCCAACAGCTGAACGGCGTCTTCGGCTCCATCGTCGTGAAGCAGCCAGCTCCTTTGGAGCCTGCGTCTTCCTTGTACGACCAGGACAGGAGTATGGAGGATGTGCTGGTGATTTCGGCGACTCCTTCGAGTTTTGGAAGTTCGGATATCTCTGATCTGTTGATTGACGGTCAGGACGGATCGGTGGACAATCATCGCAGGTAATTGCTCTCGATGTGCGTTTTTGTTTTGAGAAAGCGATGTGTGAAAAATTTTACGTCTTAATTGAATTTTCAGACACGAGAAAGTCTCATTTGTCGTGAAATGATATTCATGGTAATTGTTCGTGTTTATGCGGCTATAGTTATAGTTGCTTTTTGATGGCTTTTGATGTTGTAAAAGACACTTTTACTGTGGTATAGCGATAAACTGTGTTAAAGCACTTTCGTTTCTAGATTGTGCGAAAGACATAAATTCGAAATTTTAGTATTAATTTCTACTTCTTTATATATACTTATATCATAATTTTATGATTTTCGTACTGATGATCTGCAAAAATATCATTAAATAAAATTAAGTTGAGATAACAAAACTTATGTAAAAGTTTCGTTCGAAGAAGAATTATGTGTGTTATCATAGCATTTTCATAAGACTTCTCGGTTCTTTCTAATTCGTGTCAAATAAAATTGTAGATTGAAGCGATTTAGATCAATTACCATAATTAAAAATTAGCATATGCAAAACTTTTTTTCTCAATGAATGCAATGAACTCTCTCCCTCTCTCTCTCTCTCTATGTATTATATTTATTTCAACATTTTTAGATTACGTTATGATTTAAAAAAATAATTGGACAACATTTAATTAAATAAATTCAAACAGTTATCACTTTCATTAGAAATAACTGATATGGTTTTAAAAAAATAAATCAAAATATATCGCATGAATATATTATAAATATATGTATTTGTTCGATTCAAATTCTTTCTATTATTCAAAATGTGTATATTTCATTTCAGTATATTATAATAATTTTCCAAACCAAATCTATATAAATAATTAAATTTTAAAACCGAACACAAAAATTAAAACCGTCCACATTTTCTACATAAAAAATCTTCTATCACATAGCATTAAAATTTCGGTATCTTCGCATTGAATTATACCAACAATGAGCTCACGAACTCGCGAAAAAAAAACAAAAAAAACTTTAATGACGACTTTGCCCTAGAAAAACGAAGACGCGCCACTTTTTCTCTCGCCGGAAGACTCTCGTTTTTCGATTTCTCTTTCTGCGAGATGCCAAAGTCACGGCCAAGTAAGAGTACGTACGCCACTTCTTGGACCTCTAAAATCTCCTACCTGCAAAATGCACTCCTGAAGAGCGACCGGTCTGGTCTTCGCCTTCAGAGGAACTTTCACTCGGTTTAATGTAGATTTGGTGCCGTTACAACTTGGAACGATCGCTTCCCTTTCATTGGTGTTCCGTTTTGCTATAGGCTCTTTTTCGAACATGATATATATTATGGTTGAAGGTGTGGTTGTTTTCACTCATTTGTTATAAAATTTCTCTAGTTTTTTTTTTAAATAAAATAATGTCAATTTGAATTATTTTTTAGGATTATTGTATGTTATAATGAACGATCTGCGTTTTTTTTTTAAATATGATCAAAAAATGCTGATTATGTATTTTGATCGAAAATAAAATTGAGTTTGTAAATAGGAAAATCATTACACTAATTCTGAATAAAAACTTAGTAAATGATGACATGATTGAAATGAGCATTGAACTTCTATATTAATTATTGTTTAATTAAACATGTTTTAAAGCTTTTAATTAAAAAATAGAGAAAATTTAATTTTAAACGAGCGAAATTTTTCATTGTGATTTATTGTAATTCATTTTGATCATCGCACTGATGATTTGAAAACACAATACGCCTACAACCAGTTTCTTTCGAAAGTATTAACATTAATTTGTTATTTACGACGCTCTGATTATAAAAATTTTTCGATACTTTTACTTGTACTTTTTAGATCACATATCAAGAAGAGAGAAAGAAATCATGCGTCTAGCATACAATATCGTTCGAAAGTTATAAAGATCGATCAACTGGACGTTTTGTGTAAAGAAAGTCGATTCAAAACTTTACGATTGTTAATTATCGATTGGTTTTTTTTCTATAGAATATTCGTGAATACCGGATCCAGGTATCGAATGAGAGTCATCAATGCCATTCCAGTTGATTGCCCCGTTGTGATGAGTGTCCAAAAGCATCCGATGACCGTGATTGCGTCTGATGGTAGATCTGTGAAGTCTGCCACGGTTGAAACTTTCTTATTGTATCCAGGTAAATCTTCAAAATAAAATTTTGTTCAAAAGAATTCGTTGAAATCTTTAATTGGCTCATTATAAAAAAATCATCGCTCAATTGATTTCGTATATGAAAATTTTTCGTACGTTCATCACCGATCAAATAAAATTCATAATTATTTCTGTTAGAACGATCTCGTGAATAAATTTCCCTTCTTTATCGTTGGTCGAAATAAATTTCATCTACTTAATCATAAATTTAACTCTCGTACGTATTGTTGAACAACTTTCGTTCCACATTCGATCGAATGTCAAGTGCGCAATATTTGAACCTTATCGATGTTGAACGATGATTTATTAATTTTTTTTCTTGCTTTCTCACTTTCCTTTTCATTGTTAACACTTTCCCTGTTCTCGTATGGTCATCTTTGAATTGGAACTTTCTGATGATTTTTTTTTATTATCTACTTTAAGTGATATTCATAGCGGTCACGTTTGTTGTGTTATTATGTTTTGATTGCAATGGTAATAATGACTTTGCATTATTCAATGTAACATGAACTATATTATTCATAAAAGAAATTTTTATCTTTAACTTTTTTCAATCAATAAAAGCATGAAAGCTCTTAGCACAAAGATCTCACCATAATTAAACAATCAATATATCGCTATTTTTTATATAAAATATGAAAAAAATTAATTGTTTTATTATTATTTTAGTGAGTTTGCATACAGCTTTTAATTTGTGAATTTTAATTTTAATGTTCTATGACTTCATAATACTTCACTTCCGATTGTGCTATTTTATTACGTCAATTTTGAAAAGTTTCAGTTACGCATTTATACTGTGTAAATAAAATTAGAAATCGCAATCGTTATTTAGTATTTACAATTCATTTGTATTCTTACTAAGATCAAGAGGCTGTGTGAAAGGTTTTGATGTATTAAAAAAAAATGAATTGAAGAAGATAAGCCTAAAACTTGAATCTAATAATACCTGTTATAAACCTGCTAACGATCTGGCATTTTTATCCGATAATGCGATGAAAAAATAAATTATGTGACATATGTATCAAACCAAATAATAACTTTCTGATCCGAATGCATTTTCGATACACCAAATTCGATTTGTCTTTTTTTATTAGATTTGAAAAGACAATGAAACCAGTTCATTTTTTATATAGGCTTTTCTCAAATAATATTTATCGAACTTTCCCATGGATTGGCTTTATTTCACAAACCTGATTTGTTAATACATCGGATCTATTTACTTTTTTGTGAATTATGACCAAGTTTAATTGTTATAGAAAGGTGATTAAGATTAGAACTTTCCATTTTAAATCGAAAATTTGAATGGCGGAAAGAGTTTGTTAATGTTATAAATAAATGTTCAAAAGACTTTCTTATTTTATTAGTGATTTTTTACTTTTTATTATTTTAGGGGAACGAGTTGATTTTATTTTGAATGCAGACCAATGGCCATCTACTTATGGATTTTATATTGATGGATTAAACCATTGCAAAGGTCTCCATCAAAAGGCTCTAATTATATATGATGGTTCAAACTCTACTGAATTCGGATCAATCAATAATGTCGAGGTAATACATGTATTATATTTTATAATGGAACGATTAATTCTTAAAGAAATATTTGATTATATTATATTATATATATTTCAAATAATATTATTTGAATTGTTACAGCCTGTACTAATTTCTGAAGAAATAATTTCTGGACAGTATTTGCTTGATCTTGTGAGTGCTCCTGCAAGTCTTACAGTGTCACCTGTTGCTGAAAAATCTGTGTATTTAAAGGTTGAAGCTAGTTTTTTTAATATAAATGATGATGATAGTGAATACAGATATTTAAGCGATGCTATGCCAGTTCCTCCTTTTTATCCAGCTTCACTGTGTAAGTTTTTTTTTTATAAATAAAAACTAATTTTTCCATCAATTGAAATTTTGTAATATTTTATTATAGCCATGGACCATAAAAGTATTGCTCTGGTACAAATAAATGACAAAAGCTTTCTTTATCCCAATTCTCCATTGCTCACCCAACCAAATGATGTCATAAAGAAAACGATTTGCAATGTTGGTTCAGAATCAAAAAACAATAATATTGAATGTGTTCAAGTCCTAAATGTCGAATACGAATCTACATTAGAATTGATAATAGTCGATGAAGGTAATACTATTATAACTAATACTATTTCCTAATGAATATATTTTTTGTCCTTATTCATTTTTTAATGAATGATGTTTAATTTACAGGTTTAAATAGTAATACATCGAAAACTTTTCATTTACATGGGAATCTTATGCATATTGTACATACTTCTCCTTCATATGAAAACAGTATAACTACAGATGATGTTAAAACGTTAGACAATGATGGGAAAATAGAAAGGTTTAAAATTAGAATTCAATCTAATAAGAAAAATAATGGATTCCATAACCACACAAGTTTTTACTTATTTTAGGAATTTACTGAATCCTCCAAGAAAAGATACTATCGTGGTACCCAATAAAGGATTTGTTATTGTGCGAATAGTAGCTGATAACATTGGTGCATGGTTGTTAGAATGTCGTTCATGCAATATAAATTCGCTTCCTGTTGGAATAGTCATTACTGTGAAACCAACGTTACCTGATAAAATCATTAATGTATTACCGAAATGCGGTAATTTCAAAAGGCCTGATACATTATTAAACTAAAAACTAACATGAATTTTGTTGCCTATTTTCATATAGAATTTAATTTATATTTGCAATATAAAATATTATTTTAAAACCCGAATAACTTACGAAATGTATTATATTTGAAATCAAAAACCAAAGAAATATTTGAATTCAATAAAATATGATTAAGGTGAACAAACATTTTTGAAATACTTTTGATATTTTTTATGTCGACATGTTATTTAAGATATAGGTAATTTATTTAATAATTAAGTTATTTCTGTAATCTATTATATAATTGTAAATAAATCTGATAAACCTTAAAATAAACATTTAAAAATAAATAAATAAATATTATTTACTATCTTTTGATTTAGGGGACTATGCCATGGTATATTTAAACAAGGACTTTCCAACAGTTTTATCAAAAGTCGAATTTCGAATAGATCCTAATGTCAACCTATTACATTTTGATATTGATGGTTTTAAATATTTATTCAATGCTATAGTGTCTATAAAAAAAATTACGATTGAGATTTGATTTAATTTGTTGAAACACCAATAGATGATAGTGTTCATTTTATAACAAAAAATCAATTTGATATATTATATTTTAACATTAGATTTTTCAATCTAATCAAAAAAACTTTTAGTATAATATTACTAAAATATGTTAAGATTTATTTTTTAAAAATTGATTTGATTGTAGATTGAATTATTATATAATATTTTATATACATATAGATTATGCAAATAGTTTTTAGTTTTGAACTTTTTCCTAATTTGAATAGTAAATATATTGTATGTATTTACATAGCTCTCAGTTGATAAATGAATCTCTATTAGGAATGTTGATTTTTTTTTGTGTTCATATTTTCGCGGTTAATAATGATTATTTATAAAGGAATAGGTTTGCAATCAATTGAAAGACACTGTAATTTTATAAAAATCTTTGTTCTTAATGGCAGACATGTAATTTGATGTGAATTAATGACTCAAATAACATTTCACACACAATGTACAAATTAAATACATTACATTTTGTCAATATTAACTTAACTAAGCAATATAGACTTAAGATCACAAAATACATAACAATATTTATGGCTCTAAATATAGATCAGATATTTTAATTTTTGATATGATGCCATATTTTCAAATTGTTTTTATTGACTCAATAATGTTTAATGTGAAACATTTTCATGCACAATGATTTAAATTATCGCTTACATAAAAGTATAAATAAGTATGTTAGAATATCAGAGAAGTAACAATTATTGAGAAGTTTTATTTTGTTTTACATATAAAATAACATATTTAGGTACTCAGTTAAAGTCAGAAACAAGTATACACACACAACAGTCACGACCCGTGAAAATCACTTAAATGTAATTGTTTTATTGCACATCAATATATATAAATAGTCATCAATATTTGAAAACATTTGGTTTGATTAGATATACATAATTTGGCTAGGCAATGAGAAATTTCAATAATATCAACTAACTATAAATTTACATTACTACTATTGTCAGTGTAATTGTATAGGAGGTAAATGATCTCCACATCTCGGGAAATTGTGTGGAACTGGTGGTAAGTCATTTTGTGTTCCTACATGTAGAACTAAATTCATTCCGATAACTATATGGAATATAAAATGGCAATGGAAGAGCCAGTAACCTGCAAATAAAACATTATCGTTGAATAATATGCAGATGCAGAAAAATATTTTTAATGTTCGATGTAAAATAATATTGACCTGGATTATCTGCTCTAAATCTAAATACGACATATCCATTATTAGGAACAGCAATAGTATCTTTGAAAGGTGGCTGATTAAACTGCCGATGTAAAAGACCTCTTCTATCCAAATCTAAAGCATGTTTCAAATTGATTTTCTTAACGTTCTTATCTGGTGACCTTCCCATACCAATAACATTGTAAGCTTGTCCATGAAGATGGAAAGGATGTGACAAATTTGGTTGTTGTACTGTAAATGAAAATTATATTAGAATTTTTGTTTAACTCTGATAATATTTGCTTATATTTTTTAAAAATACCTTCATCAACTAAAACTACTTCGACTATAGCATTTAATGGTATGTCAATAGTATGTGTGCACATGCAGTTGGGTCCACAATCTGGTGGTCTATTATCACCATTACAAAATTGTTCAGGTGGAATATCATCAATTTGAGAGAGTGGTGGTGCTGGTGGAGATTTATATGAAATTTCATCTATTAAACTTATGACATGATCTCCACCAGGAGCAACTGAAAATTTAATGATAAATACATAATACAATATAGGATATGAATAGTTATCTAAATACTTTAAAGAACTTACCAAGATATCTATTATATGTGTTTGGAGTAAATAGATCAGCTGGTTTATAGAAGAAGAATCTGAATGGTAAGAAAATTTTAACATCGGGTCTTTCCTGGAATATTCCAGGATCAATATGAGCAGCACTCTTCAAATTGCTGACACATACAGCATCAGGTCTTTTCACATTGCAAATAGCATCCAATGGATTGAGAACCTGATTCGAATAATTTGCATTATATTAGTTTTTTACACACAACATTTCAAGAAATAAAATTTTTAATTTGAAAATATTATAAGTACAATGTGATGTTATATTATGCTTTTATGAAAATTTAAATTAGAATATTTACATTTATACAAAATTTTTTTTTTTTTTAGTAATTAAAATTTGAACATTCACTTACTGTGTGGTTCTCTTACAAATACATTTTCTTCTGCAACGCTACTGTGAAACAAAGTTTCAAATTATGTGCTTATTTTCATGCAACATTCAAAAACTACAGAATCAAATATATGTTAGATAAAAACAAACTTGTAGTTACGTTATTTAAGTGCATGTTTTATCTTTCATATTGGAAAAGAATAAATATAGTGGTAAATTAATTAAATATATTTTTTATTACAAAGATGGTAATGATATAATCACATTAAAAAATTACAAATCACTAAAATGGTAAGGTTTTCTCGATGTGTCAGGTGACTAGGTACATCTCATGACCACGAGTAAAATATGGTAATGTAATTTCAGACGGTATTATAATATATTTGATAATACAAAAGTTTCAGGTGACAGAACTATGTACAAATGTTTAACAATTTTTTTTTATTTAATACATTTCAGTAAAAATATCTTAAATAACGATTATAAAAAACGATATTGTCTCATGCATGCACGAGAAATAATTAGGTAAAAGTAAATATGGATTTTTTGGGTAATATCTTAACATTTTATGTACATAATTACTCACCCGCTTATCGGGATACCACCAAACCCGCAAAATTACAAAATATTTACAACAATTAATGACTTACGAACAAACAGACAATTTTCGGATAAAAATTGCGTTTGTGCATCGTAAAAATATGAAACAAAAAAGCACCAGTATTATTTTAAAATTTCAGTTTGAACTACTTGCAATGTTTTGGCGAAGATGGCGCTTTAAGATGGCAGTCAGATAAATAAATTAAAAAATGAGTATTTTTCAATAAATCTAAAATTCAAACTACATAAAAATGAAATTCGGCAAGAGTTTTCTTGATGGATGATTTAAAAATTAATCCACTGATTATGAAATAGTTGAATATTTACAATGCAAAAGTGGTTTGTATATCTTGTCATAAAAACTTTTACTAAGCTCTTAATATAATAAATATAAAAATCCATAATGATCTTGATTAAGTTTTGTAGATAATTCGTGATCTTTATGGATTTTATCTTTTCAATAAATAATTAATGTTATTAAAAGCTCAATTCAAGTCAGCATGATCAAAGTAAAAAGAAGTGCCAGGAAAAAAAAATGAAATACAAATTGATGATTTATCACTGAAAGTTCATGAAAATATAAAATAATATGCATTCAGAGTTCACTCTTTGATTCACACTGTTTTCACTGAAATATTAAATTAATTAATGGGAATAGGTGGTAAATGGTCTCCACAAGTTGGGAAACCTGGTGGCACTGGAGGTAAATCGGCGTGAGTGCCGACTTGAAGGATGAGGTCCATTCCTATAACTATGTGGAAGAGGAAGTGACAGTGAAGAAGCCAGAATCCTGGATTATCAGCACGGAAACGAAGGATAACGTAACCATTGTTGGGAACGGCAATGGTATCTTTAGCTGGAGGATGATCACCCTGTTTAAGGTGACGGTGCAGCAAACCACGTCTATCCAGATCTAAAGCATGTTTCAAGTTGATCTTTTTCACGTTCTTATCTGGTGACCTTCCGATACCAATTACATTGAATGCATATCCGTGCAAATGGAATGGATGTGAGAGATTGGCAATTTGAACTATGAATAAAAATTTCAATATGTAAAATACTAGAGTTATGTGAAATACTAAAATATAATTCGAAAACAAATAAATACCTTCATCTACAAGTACAATTTCTACAATAGCGTTGAGAGGTATATCAACTTTGTGAGTACACATGCAATTTGGTCCACAATCTGCTGGTCTGTTATCACCATTACAGAACTGTTCGGGATTAATTTCATCGTATTGTGTTAAAAGAGGAGCAGGTGCAGCCAAATAAGAAATTTCATCTATCAAACTGATTACATGATCGCCTTGTGGTGCAACTAAAAGACAATTATGCATTAAAATATACGTTATAAAAAAATTACCATTTCATATTGATGTAACAATTTTAATGAGATAATATATACAAAAAATTCGTATTTCTAACTTTCTGCTTATGAATTTCACTATTTAACTGAATATTCAAATGATTTATGCTCTAATAAATATAGGTGGAATGCAATATTGCATATTTCATTAAAAATGCTTTCTGATTGCTTAAATAGCTATAAATAGCTTGTAACAATTTGAAATTTTCGAATATCATATGTTTATCAAATAAATAGAATATAATAATTGAAAAAATAATAATATGTATATTTTATGAAATCTCGTTTCTGCTTTCAAAAATATATATGTTTAAAGAAATTCATTACATATATTTTTTTTTACAAAAATCAATAAATTAATTAATTAAATCATTTTTTTTTAATAAAAATAACATTTAATAAGCTTACCCAAGAATCTGTTGTAAGTATTAGGCTGGAAGAGCATTTCTGGTCTGTACACAAAGAATCTGAAGGGAAGGAAAATTTTCACATCGGGCCTTTCCTGCAACACAGCTGGATCGATGTCCCTAGCGTTCTTCAATTGACTGACGCAAATAGCATCGTCTCTTTGCATGTTACATCTTGCATCCAAAGGATTCATCACCTGATTGTTCATAGAATATTTTCAGAAAAACGGTATTTTTTTGAAAACGCGTCAGACCGTGCCGAGTCCCTATTTTCCGTACTTACGCCTCATGAGTCAGTCAGTCGGTAGTTCTTTTTGCCAAATTTAACGAAGGTTTCGGGATAATGTTTAATTCTGTTCGAAAAGTTCGTCACAGACGTTTACGTATGTACATTGTTAAGTTGTTCATGCATTAAAATAATACTTTGTTTTCGTTTTTATACAGTGAAGTCAATCAATAATTACATTCAAATTGGAAACAAATTATTCATACATATCTATTTACATGTTAAAATTTGTGATTCAAAAATTTACAAAAATCAAATTTTATACATTAATTACTCAAATATTAAGTGCTTCGTCTTTCTATCCACATATCAAGTATACTATACATACATATTATTGTATATCTTCATTCGTGAATGAAAATGTAAAGAATTTATGAGCTTATATGCAGGTGCGTATCGATTAATTTTAAGAAGTTGCCTTTTTGAAATCATGTATTGTATTTTAAAATTTAAATATTGAATTAAAAAAAGTAAATACAGCATCCTCTGTGACCTTTCGGATACGCTTCTGCTTCACGATAAACGAAATGTTCGACATGATCAGAACGATAAAATGATCAATCAACTTATGAAATTTATTCCATATATTTTGACATGAAAGAAATAAATGTAATTTTTATAGAGGAAGCGTATGGATTTCACACACGTGTAACCGATGATTATAATAGCGTGACATATTCACATGCAAAACATTCGCTGACGAAACAACAAAAACAGTTTCGAAATTGATCAATATGTATGTGTAGCATGCTGAGATATCTTCACAAGAAGAATACGGTGATAGTATACGGTCATTACAGTCAAATGGTAAATACTTGACGACATGCTCTTACCACTCCTTGAGGAAGACCGCTGTCGTACGTTGGCACTTGAGACGATGGTTGGTAAGGTCCTCTGGCGTATCTCAAGATACCGAGCTGCTGGGTCCTCTTGATACCACACTCTCCCAATCCTCTTACCTGAATCCAATAAGCCCCAGCTGGTTGGTTAGCTTCGATCACGAAGTCGTATCTTTCACCTGTTTATACGAAAATGTTGTTATATGTTCATCGAATATGACACAGATTGCGAGCTTTCGAAATGTAACGTATCTCGTATGTTCATCTTATGTTCATTGTCTACCATTTTCGGTGTCGAAAAGTGCATGATAGAGCAATTTCGAAACTGCACGTATGAAGCATTCCAGACGCATGAGCATTTCACTGCATTTCTCGATATACGCTTTGAATGTTTAATAACGCGATGCATTGGATGCAGAATACGTGATCTATTCAGGGTTGTATTACCGATTCAATTGGAAAAAAATGAAAAACCCGATTTCGTTTAGTATTCGATTAAAATGTTTTAGTGAATTTCAATTAGAATAATCATTAATTCTGATTCGAATTGAAAGTTCGCGATGACCCTAGTTCAGGGCGATGTGCGGATGCTAGTCGCGTTTGCACGTTTCGCTCGCAAGGGCATTATTAACTTTTACTCTCGTACTTATTTTAATGGACCTTTTATTGAAATGGTTGTACTTTGTAGACGTGCTCTACACGCGTATACGCATTTGCTATGTGTTCGAGAATGAGCGTTGCGAAAATTAATTTTTGATACACCGCTCGAATTGTCTCGTTAAGCGGAAAATGCCTGGAAAATTTATGCGCGCGTTTAAACCGTGGACGCTTCTGTGGTGAAGATTATGCAATTTCTATACCGATTTTGTTGTTGTTGTTAACGAGGTAATGCGGCAATTTTCGGCCCACCCGTAAGATGAATGATTTAAGTTCAAAATACTATAATGGTAATACAGCACGAAAACACTCGCCGCAAATTCGTTAGCAACGATTGCCCAACAAAGTACGACGACGGTCCGTTCCGCACTAGATTTCGCGTGGGCGTAACAAACGTACGATTTCTGGCAATTTCGTGACAAACCCAATATATTTATTCCACCTGTGCAATACGGCGGTTTCCTTGATCGATAAAAGGTAAATAAATTTGCATACGGTTTACTTGTTTCGCTACCGCGTCGAATAATTGTGGCAATCCCGTTTGGCGAAAGCCCAAAACTTGTGCTTTTCAAAACTTGACACTTCCGATATTGCAATGCGAATAATCAACGAGAAATCGAAGAAACGTGAAAGTCGAAAGCTCACAATCATTCAACACTTCAAAAGGTGTCTCACCCGAGAAGGAGATGATCGTGTTGACTTGCACGGGTCTCACCGGTTCTCCGTCGGTTGCAATCACAGTCAAACCATGACCTTCGAATGTTATCTGAGCTGGACATACAGAAGCGAAAGCGTTGATCATTCTGAACCTATATCTTCTGCCTGGTGTGATTGTGAAGATTTCGAGAGGAGTGTTGGTCACAAATCCAGTGTTGGGGTCTCTGAATTGACCCTTGCCGTTGATGAGGACGTTGTCGGGGTCTTGTCCGGTGTTGACGGCCAAGCGACCTGGGTATCTTTCGGCGGCGTCTTCGTGGAGCCAATCGCTCAATATCATGACGTGTGTTGTCAAATCGAAGTCGTACAAGTGGCTGTTGGGGTCTTTGGATGGTGGTTGTCTTACAACAATGCTTCCCAGTAAACCGTCGAGCTTTTGAAGCCCAGTATGTGCGTGCCAGAAGTGAGTACCGGCATTTCCAGTCCATTGATATCTGTAATTGTATGACGAGTCAATGTAAATATGAATTATTCAAACGATTTAATGTCGGCGTACCTGAAGGTGTTTCCTTGTTGAATTGGACACTGCGTCACGAATGGTACTCCGTCGTAATATTGAGATCCTCTTTGCCAGATTCCGTGCCAATGGATGGTGACTTCCATACCTTCCATGTGATTTTCTACATCGATTACCACTTTGTCGTTTTCACACACTTGTATACTAGGCCCGGGCAACATACGATTGGCAGTCAAAATTCCTCTTTCGACTCCATCGGCTAACACGCATTGACAGTGGCTCCATACTACGTTGGTAGCATTTGGTGTGCACACTTGGCAAGCTCTGAATTACAAAATAATAAATTTAATAAAACGCATGTATATAAACACAAATAATAATAATAAACTTACGCTCCGAGGACGGTATAATATTCAAGGGTGAAGTGATAGTAGCAAATTCTTGGTGGTTCATTTTCCCTGCAAGCTCTGGCGCACTCATCAGGAGCCGACAAGAGAGGGTTTCTTCTAAGTTCAGCAGTGGCACTGCTGGTGAAATCCAAATGCCTGAATGGCGATTTTGGATTTTGAGCAGCCGGTGGCAAAGGACTAGCCCTAACTCCAGCACTCAGCCTGCCTCCAGAGCTGCCGCTGTAGCCACTAGAGGAAACAGTACCAGGATGAGTCTGGACTAAGCCATGAGTCGACGAAAAGAAATCTGAGGAGTCTGGAATAGCTGTCTGTCCTCCATTCAATTCGGGCCTCCACCATGACGCCGACGTGGACTGATCAGTCGGGAGCACTTCTGCAATAACAAAAAACGAACCATAAATTGCTTGTTACATTTCGGCCGGTCGTGGTGAACGGCAACCGAGGGTCACGCTATGAAAATTCAGAACAACGTTTGAGTGCCTTATACGCGTCGTGTGACCTTATCGTTTGAGACACGCCCAATGTCAGAAAGGTATTACGCTTGTGAGATTAATGGGCTGCTGGCTTTTGTATGTTCGTTAAAGGCGCTTTTGGCGTTAACGAGTTAATTCAGATGTATGTCTAGAGGATTGCTCCAAATTCGAACGAGTTCTTTGGTGAAAAAATTCGTTCGGATCTCCCACGAGTGGTCTGATTTTTGCATTTTTTTTTTTTACTTTCACGCTGGATCTGCACGGTTTTGTTTAGCGAATATCGATTTCATTTCTCGCATTGTGCACACGACGAATTTTGGTCAACTTTCGACATTAATTTCGGTAGTTTTTTCTCTCGTCTGATTTCGCGTTGATAATTATTCGACTTTCTTTGTCATAACCGATCTGTTTCAGAACAATCCACCATGAACAATTATTGTAACGATTCTTTGAGAAAACCGTAGATCGCTTAAACACAAGCAATGTCTTAATCAATCAAATTAAAATTATAATATTAACGATAAGATATTTTTATGAATTTAATAAAATGAATGGATTTTTATATATATTTTTTTTGGACTTTCAATAATATTACATCAAGCATGTTTTTTTGAAAATATACTGTTACATTTCTCGATTCGGATCTATGTCATTATGTCGATGATTCATAATGTGCGACACGCAAAAATGACTTTCGAATCGATGAGGTCACGACATAATTTGCTTGTCGAGCGCATAAAAGCGCAACTAGAATAGTATCTAACAATGCGTTTCGCAGAGAATTTTCAATCTGGCACGTTCAATGTGTTGCAGTTTTATTACGTGATATCGCACGCATAAATATTACGACATAGTGCGACATGAATATTCCCATAACCGTATCATTGTGGAAAGCAGTTTATAATATACCTCGTGAATATTTTATAACATAAATTTATTTTTCTGTTTGTATTGTTAATGATTTAAAATTTGTACAACGAAGGACATTGATTTTTTTACGATGGAATATTTTTATATCTGCGATCTCTTCCGATAACCTTATTCTAAATTTTTGCGATTTTTGCGCGCATGTAATCGGTTTGAATGAAATTCGACCTAGAAATTTTTCAAGTAAACGAAATCATGATACATTTCAAAAATTACATATTAAATACCATCAAACAAAGCCATTATTTCAAATCCTATTTAAGAAACATTTTTTTTTATTAATAAATTCCTTTTTCGCGTTTTTTTTAACCAAATTTTTTTTCGAAATCATATTACATACAATTATAAAAAAAACAACATTCACTGTAAACAATGAAATAGTGAAAACCCTCATCAAGAAAACACATACGAATTTCCAACCAGACACCCGACACGACCTTGCAATTGCATTTCCCGACGTGCATCCACCATGTAACCACGCACACGACATCGCACAATTATACCCTAAACGCCATAAATCGAACCAGTAATTCCACACACTGACTGGGCTTCGGCCCACCGTTTGCGCAAGGAGCAGCCAATGTGTCAACACGTTGACCGCGTGTCTGCTGCGAAAGACACGTCCGCTCCACTTGCCGCAACACCGACGCATTCCTTGGGCAATTTTTATTTATGGGTTTAATGCTTGTGTATGGTGTTATGAATGGTCAGTTCGCGGTGGCGTCAGTTTCCGCTTTTGCGACAGATTTGCGAATAAGGACGGTTGGGGTGCGGGTTCAAGAGGTTGGCGTTTCCTGGAAAGGTGGTTGGTTTTGTTTTGTTTTAATCGGCTGTGGATTTTTTAAGACATGGAAATCGATAAAATGTGAAAACCCGATTGTGTGAACCCAAAATGTGAACCCGATTTGAATATTTAATATTTAATTAATAAAATCAAAATAGTTCATTTGTTATTGTCACCGGACGTCATATAGGCAAAGTTAGTAGTTAATAAGTTAATAAGCATCATATTACAGACGTTAACCGTATACGCGTAAAGACCATGATAGAATATCGAAGTCACGAGTGTCGTTCGAACAGACAGACAGACATACAGAAATCCGTGATTATGTATAGGGAATTGAAAAAAAAAATGTTTTATTCAAATTAATTGTTTGATCGTTTGTGTAATTTTATATTCATGAGAGACTTGTATGAAATGGTCAGTACATGGTATTTTCCTAGAAAGGATTGGATAATTTTTTCAATGTATTGATTTTAATGATTGTTATTTATCAGTGACATTTCATTTGAGTTGATAAGTTAATATGTGCTATTAAAAATTAATGGTATCCAGGTCATGGAGATTGTGTTTGTTTATTTGAAAAATGATTGATAATTCAATTTGTTATATAAATGTTTTGAAATGAAATAAAAATAAATGACAATTTCCTTTTCCAATTTCATTAAAAATCAATTATTTTCATCGTTAAATTGGAAACTGTTAATCCAAAAAACAACGACCATGAATTGTGTTTTAATGTCCATTATTTTTGAATCGTTAGTGTGTTACACGCAATAACTGACAGCACTTTTCTCACTTAATTGAATTTAAAAGCATGTGAAACTTCCATGCTTAAATATTTTCAAGTCTGACAGCAATTAAACATCGATTTATCATTTAATTAAAATCTGTATAAAACAATGATAGTTATTTTTTCATCGATTAATACTGAAGGTTGATTTTATTGCACATTGAAAATTTACAAATATATCATAATTGATTTTTTTGTATTAGATCTAGTTTTAAGCTATCATTAAAATATTTACATATAAGCAATACAAAAACGAGGGCGTTTTAATAAAATTAAAAAAAAATACATAGAAAACTATGTAATTATATTTTGAATAAATTATCGTTTGATTTGAAACACAGTTATTGTAATTTAGGGGTCTTTAAGGAAGATAATCGAGAAAGCTATGTCTTTGGCAAGGAAATCTCATATATAATTTAGAGGAGAGTTTAGACTAAGTACGGCTTCTGAAGTCATGAATTATTGATTTATTCAAATGTTTGAATATATTTTCACCATTCAAGTTATCAACGTACCGTTAGATACGTAACTACTTGTTGTTATTAAATATTACGGTGACATAAACTATAAATTTATATGATGCAATAACAGCTTCCGAATCAGGGCGAATTGATTAATAATTAATATTGAATTTCGGTATTTTCTTCGAAATAGGACGATACAAATCGCAAGAGACTTCCTCGCTATTGTGTTTATTGCTTTCACGGTAGCTCACATTTTCGATATGGAAAGAGCACTTCTTTAAAAGTGAAGACGTATTGTTTGGTCGTTTATCGCCTTTTTTGAATCAGAGGCGTCGAATTGTATTATATATTTAGTCGTTTCATTCAATGTAAATTTTTCGCTCATGAGAAAACTGACGTTGCTTTCTATATTGGTAAAAGAACTGTTTATATGGCCCATTAAGAAATGTGAATCTTACTTCAACATTAAAATTTTATAATAAAATACATTTTACAATTAATATCAACTATAAAAAATTCTATTGATTCTCATAGAAAGCATAAAAAAATTCAAATCGATTTCGATTCTGTTTCCTAGATTTCCATGTAATCATAGGTATTGAAATCGAAACATTCTGTTGAACTTTCTTCTTTTCACTGCCTCGGTCGACATCGAAATAGTTGTTATTTAAACGAATCGTAACAACCAAAGCTACTTTATTTCGTACATAATTGCAAATTACAGACTTTATCTGTGCGGTGGTCACTTTGAATACGTTTCGTTTATTATATTTAATTTTTTTCAGCTCGTTTCGAAATGTTCGAATCGAATTTAAAAAAAAAACAGGAAGCGAATTACGAACTGATGAAGGATAAGTACGCTGATTACAATGTGAAAATTGACGATAGTTACGAGTGTATATCGAATATTCTATACGTATATGAATGATTACGTGTTTTCATCGGATATGCATTGAAAATAAATTTTGTATTACGTATACGAGTATAAAAAATATCATCATTTTTAATATTTATACAAATCGAATTCTGTATGAATAGAGATAATTATATTAAATCCATTCTGAAGAATATTTTAATAAAATCTTATGTAGACTATATGTTTATAAAAATTACAGTGGAAAAAAATTATTGTTTTTTTTTTTACCGAGCGTGAACTTGATCACGAGCAATTTTAATAAATTCGAACATTTTCTACATTACCGAATGTTATCTTTATTTTATATTTGTTTTTATCTTGTTTCCTTAAAAAAAAAAGTTGAAATCAATGTCAATCTTGACTTTCGAAATCGATCGCATTGACCTTTCGGAATTGAAATATTATATAAAGGACGTTTTAAAAGTCCTTGTATAACGGAAAACGTTATTGCTTTGGCAGTCAACCGTAAGTTAGTTTAACGTATATACAAAAATTTTTCAACGCAAAAATATTAATTAGAATCACAGCGTGAATGATTTATCGTTAGGTGAGATGATAATATCATTAAATAAAAATGTAATTGACTTTGAAAATATAGCAAATTTTAAAACGCTAGAAAACAAATTTGAAACAAAATAAAATGGCACAACGCAAAAAATCAATTCGAAAGAATTGAGACATAATTAATTGATAGTATAAAAAAATCAACTTCGTCATACTGCAAAAAACATTTTTTTCTGTCGATAGTTTCGTATCGGATCAGCGATAAAACAAACGAGAAAAATAGATTGATTAAATTGAAAATTTAAATTCAAGGCTTAGACCTTATCTATAGGAGGCTTTCATTTAACAAAATGCATATTTTTTCAAATCAAACAAAAGAAAGCCCGATTGACCCCTGTGCCATTTGAACATATACAGCATATTGACTAATAAACCGATTTACTTTTTGTGCAACGCAAAATAATTACAATGCAACTTTACCAAAAGAAACATATATATACATACAGTTTTTTATTTATATCAAGATACGTATTATCCGACAGCACTGACAGCTGTTTCATTTTTTTTAACGCGTAGATTTATATGGTGTATAAAATAAAATTCATTTTCACCGTCTTTTATGGCTAGCAATCTGTGGAACAAAATCTATTGGATTTATAGATTCAATATCTATTTTAAATCATGCCTTTTCTACGTTTACAATAGATAATGAAGGTTCTCGGTACAATGGATTTTAGTACTTACTTTAGTACTTTTAGTTTATAGTACTCGAAGACTTTCTCCAAACGCTGCATACGTAATTATCGTCCGTTGCGCATCGATAAGGTTTACGGGGTGACCGTCCGGGAAGCGGAAAGTCGTCTTGTATAATATAAATAGCGTAAATAACAATGAATAAAAAATAAATCAATTCGAAATAAATATGTAATAATCGTTCATTTTCGATTCACTACGAAATAATTGCAAATTTCACTTCGTTTTTGTCGTATTATAGCGCCCGTTACGCACGAATGCTTAACAATTATTTTCCGTGTCTACGCTCGTTTAATATTATATTTTAATATTCGAAACGGACGATAATTAAAATATACATACTGCAGAATATGAACAAAGCGCGGCAATTTAAATTGTTAAAATTTACGAACGATTTGTTCAGATTTCCCGTGAAGCGAAACGACCGATGAACTCGATTATATGATGTAAAGCTAGGTATTAGAATTTAAGCACATAGGTAGTTTTGAAATAGTATTCAATCGCAGGATCTAGTAAACAATCTAATTAAATTCGAGATCGAAAAAAAACTAGGGGAAGTTTAGTAAGATTGCCGAAAATCAATGTTTCCTAACAAAAAACCATTGTTCGAGTTAGCTCGTATTGGTAATTCGATAACGAGATCTGAGTTGTCAAACCGTGACCGACAAAAAGTTAAAAGCATTGGAAAAAAATGCGAATCTTTGTTCTACATTGATTCGTAGCCTTGATACGATCGTGATGTATATACGGGATGGATCAAATATGGCAATTAGATTTTTCTGCGGATGTTACAGTTCCTCTGTTCAAGAATCAATGTAATGTAAAGACATTAAATCATGAATGTTGTTTCTTTGAAAAAACAATATCTCGTGACGTAATTGATGATCGCATAGCTTTTTTAATTGTTACGTTAATGTAAGGAAGCAATTTTGAGCATAGCTGCGCAAAACGAAGTGTTTTTTTACGAGAAGAGGAAACGGCATCAGATAGAACGTTTCCCATTTGAAAAAAAGTTGAAAATTTGCTTAATCTTATTTTATTTTTCACTTAAATCAATGATTCAATTCGTATTATTGTCATTCGATTTTACCATTATATACGGAAATAATTCAAGGAGATACGGAATCTTGAAAAAACACCTTGCTTTTGAAAGAATAATCAAATAAAATTATGATAGATATGAATCGAAATAAAAATACTTCCAGTTGCCATGTAACAGAGAGAGCTTTCTATGTAAGTATTCCAATTTATCATAGTAAAACGAGCCTAATGAAAAAAAATAATCCACTGAACTACACGAATTTATTAGTAGTACTTTTTTTTGCAAAGGAAAAACAACCACCCATGAAGCAGCACGAAGCGATAGTCCATTACGAAAGTGAATATTATTATATTATTGAATTTTTTTGTTCGAATTTCGCCATTTATCGAACAATTGGAATGGAACCGAAACAAGTGTCTTATAAGCATTCTTTTTTTTTAGATAAATCGATCTCGTTCAGTTAGCAGATAATATGAACAGACAAGACTTTATTGCAATAATCGATTCGAGCTGACAGCAAAGACACAGTAATGTTGAACATAGAAAACAAGCTTTTATACCAATTGAGATGTCACTGTTGCTGTAAGACAGATGAAAAGATCATTGAGATAACAATCAAAAAATCTTCATCGGAAAAATTTAATCTCAACATTTTGACAGTGGAATGAAACTTGATTTAACAGAAAGTGGAGTGAAAGCGTGTTAAAAATAGTCTGTAAATTTATGAAAGATGACATATGGATACCTATAATATAATTGTGTGCAATTTGATTTGAATTTTTATAGTTTGTATCAACGTTAATCGATCGTTAACCATTAATTTCCTTTTTAAGGATATGTGGGCGTCCATTTTGAGATCAGCGTATTGATTGATTGAAAATTATCCGCCCATAAATATTTATGATGCTCATTGAAAGTCGATGTCGAAATGTCGTTTCAATAAGAGGAAGTATTCGAAAATATCGATACACAACACTGAGAAACATTTATTATAATTCATATATTTTTTATGCCATCACAGATTTCGGTAACGAACGGGGCTGTCGCAAACCGTAAGCGTCAATCATTCCGTTTTGTTTAATAATGCAAATTTGTGTGTTTTTTTGTGAACAAATTCAAAGCGAGGCGTTTTTAGATACTAATCTTGAATTAGATACGAGGTCAAAGCGCGATTATCAGATGAGAACAAGTTCATACGAACATAATGTAATCGTCGACTGGTTTCACTTTCGTTCGAGAGATTTTTTTTAATCGATTAAATAATTAGGTATTTTAATCCGCCACTTATTTATCACAAATTTTGATATATTTTATTTTTGGTTGCGTGTTTCTTGAAACGCAAATGGAACGCAAGTTCTATTCGACTTTTTTCAATCGCCGATTTCTATTCGTTTTTGATCTACCGCATTCCGGCGGCAATTTGAATGATAAATGTTCGAAACGATATCTAAAATCGTTTATTGAAAAAAATCGTATATTTTTTGAATATATTAAAAGGCGATTTAAATTGGGCAACGTTTGTTTAGCAATTATTTATGACGTGTAAAAAATCTGGTCGTAATAACAGGGGAGAGTTAATTTTAGGGATTTGCATATTACTTATGAATAGAGGAAGTGCAGTGGTTGTGCATGTAATATAATACGATTGTTTATATAACGATTAAGTGTTTTTTTATTTATTTTGTGGTTTAAAACATTCTGACCTGGTTGTGGTGATATAATGTATTTATAATACACTTTTAATCAGCATGCTTATAAGAGATAAAATTGATCGACGAAATACATATTATTCCAATTAAAACTTTTATTTTAATTGAACGCGAAATATTTTTGAGCAGAACCAATAAATTAAATTTTTCGTCAATTATAAAATATAACCCGTCTTGTTACGCCACGATATAAAATTACATATATTTTTTGCATCTACAACACGACAAATGTTTCCGCATTGGAAAAGTGAACGCATTCTTATTGAAAAAGCGAAGGCGTTTTCGACCAGGCACACCCTTTTGGCACGTGCCATTTTCAAAACTGTGAACGTGAACAAATAAATAACTAAATATTATTGAAAGCATATTGACTCATTGCAAATTGAACGAAATTATGAGAAATTTTCATATTGACAAAACCAATAGAAACTTGAACTAATTCACTGTGTGTTTTATACGAATCATTTTTTTATCAAAAAAAATATTACGATCATTAATTTTCCGATGAAAAAATGCTACAATTATCAACGCACACAATTCAAACCATTCATAATGACGTGAAAGTAATTGATTTCGCAATCAGCCATTCGAATTCTGACAAATTCAAACCCGTCCACTTTAATCTGTTATCTCGATGTAATTAATCATCTCGAAAACGTTAATATTTTGACAATAGTTTGTAGATTCATATTGATAAGTCCAAACTTTTTTAATTGTCGCAATTAGTTATGCGGACTGAGGTCAATTGTTAGATCAAAACAGCGACGTGAAGTTGTTAATTAATAAGACTAAACGTCGGCATTGTTTCGCATTGAGAATCCATCATTGTGTGCCGAGATGGAAACCGGGTTAGTCAACTTTTGCAATTATATATGTACCGATTAAAATCGCAAGCAATTTTCCGATTAAATTCCAGATATCTTGAACCTGACACACAAAGAACCGAATCAAAATTTAGAATATTCCATAATACAATACTTTCACGAAACCGTATTTCTTTTTTTTTTGCACAAAAATAATATAATTAACCCGCCTCATTGACAAAATTTAACAAAAATTTTCTTATAAAATAAATATTTTATGTTCTAGTTTTTAAATGAAAATATTAGTCATAAGATAAAAATCTAGGTAAGCCTTACAATGATTGTCATATTTCAGTTATACAGACATCATCGAAACAAAAGACATTGTGAGAAATCGCATTACCCATTTCTAGATAGCACACGAGGTCATTTATGAGAACCATGACTTTATGGAAAAAAATGCACAAATCCGCATAATACAAAAATTTCACAACGCGAATGTGGAAATCGGCCCGATTGTTCCGAATTGAAACGGGACTGAACAAGTCTGTTGGAAAAAACGAGAAAATCAATTCATGTCGGACCCCACACGCGAAACTATTTAAGCATTCTTTTATACAGTGATCTTATGTAAAGAGAAATTGGATTGGTCAAATAGTAAAAAATACGTCGTAAAGAAATTAAATGTTCCGCAAGGTAAACTCTGATTACACACGTAAGCCATACAAAAAAGCTATGATCCAAAAAGATTACAGCCTGGGGCGATGTAGATCTATGTATTAAATCAATTAAAATCGTAATAGTTTAAACAATGTTACGTTATAGGATCGTCATTAAGAACAATTCTATGTACTACATAAAGACGGCGTAAATGTGCAACGATTTTCTTGTGCATAATTACAGTCAAGCGTGTACCAGACTCACAAGATATTGCATAATTTTCGAATCCAATTTCGCAAAATGAACAGTGACATGAATTATATATATATATATGAAAAAAATCAATATTAATGGATTGTGTTATGTAAAAAAATTGAAATCCAATAGATACGTGTGCGCGCGTACTTTCCTTCGAAAACAAACAGTAATTCGAGTAATTACAGTTATGTGAAACGTCCATTAAATTTTATGAAATAGCTAAGGCTTTGATAAAAAGTTTGACATATTTTTCAGTCCGGAGAAATTTTATCGCTCGAAATAAGCGTTAAAATTGACACGGTTCGTCTATATGTTACATGCACTTGTCAGTCTATTTTTCAACCTCCGAAAAACCGTTGTACTTCTGATTCACTGTGGATTTTCCTATTTTTTGTAAAGTATCGTCTTTTTTATTAACCTTGATATATTTTAAATGAGTATGTGCATATTTTAAATTAAATTATATTAATATTACAATAAACGACTCCGACAATATTATCACTGATAGTAGAAAGTTGCTAGTTTCATTCATAGAACATTTTCCATTACTAGTTTTTTTTTTCATATCATAATCGTTTAACTAAGCATATGACGTTCGATAATGATTATAAAAAAAATATAACAACTATCACCCATTATCCGAGTATAATATAACAGTCAGTGATTAATATGATACAGATGAAATGGCCAATTGTTAATTTCCTCAAGTCGAAAAAGCTTTTACCTGTTAACATGTGCACCATCGTAAAGTTTCAATTTCATTCGGATAACAGCAAAGAGAAATTTTCCATCCATTCAAGCAACATAACCTTTTATTCGTGATGCTTAATTAATTATACTTAATCGATTGAAAACATTTTTTTTTAAATTTGATCAATGGTCTTCCGTTACAGCGTACTTTTTATACAAAGACCACATTTAGAAATAAACATATGAACAAGTGGGCGTACACAGTCATGCAATTTATAATTGAGCAAAATACTAAATAAAAATTGTATTTTAATGACTCGAATATGATTTATATCTCAATTTCAGATGTTGAGCATGAAATTTCTCAACATCGAAATTTTGCGTGCAATCACGTTTTTGACGATAAATCTTTTATCGAGCGATTAATTCCAAAAATATTATTATGCGGAAAACATTTTGAAGTTTCATCGATCATTTTTATTTATCTAAAACAATATTTGATGATCAAGTAAGAATTTCCCAATGAGAATCTCTCAACCTTGATCTTGCGCGATGACACAATTCAACCATCTTTAATTAAAAGTTTTTCCATTCGAATATTGGATATGATGCAATTGAGATCGTAATATAAATTTTGAAATGAAATAAAATAACCTATATTGTGAAAAAATTGAGAAACATGGACATGAAATGATAGCCATGATCGATACCTCGCTCCACACACAAAGAGAACAGTCACGGTCAAAGGATAATAGCTCAGAGTTCTAGATTTCTAAATATAACGATTCCAAAATGACCACAAAAAGGAAACCTATTAACTTGCGACATTTAAAATTGATTAGATGATCATTACTGATTTTTTTCAATGAAGGTGCTTTTTCAACGGATGTTTTAAAAGAACCGTTGTTTTTTTTATTAACGCCTACTTCATATAAGCATGCATAATGGATTAGTGGGCGTACTAATATGTTACGTATTTATTGACATTGCAATGTTTAGCAAACACTCTATAAATATTATATGTCACGAGATTTTTTTCCGACAAATGTATTCCGAATGTGTCAATGAATTGAACGATAACACATAAATTAAACACGATCGGAACCATTCATGAACGGTCGATATATGATCGATTCGATCTTCCACTTGAAGTGAAATCGATCTTAAAAAGAGCACGTTCTCGCTATAACATCAACGATGACTATAATCTGTGAGCAATTTTTCACACACGATCGTTCAGGAAGAAAGTGGATTATCGTATTGTGACTTTTCGCACGCGATTATCACTATGTGAACAAAAATCATACATTGCAAAAAAAAAATCTAGAACATATCCTACTAAATCAAAATTAATTAAAAAAATCTATTAAAACCAGATCGAGCGGAACGTTTAAAGTTCAAAACCGGCAAGAAAGTGAATGAAATCTCGACTTGGCATCCGATGGCCAACTTTCAGCAGAAGCAGTGTAACGAGAAACTATTTTTATTTTTATTTTTCAATGCAACTGCTTTTATTGCAATATTTTCACGACGTTGCATATAGATCGCGTGAACGATAGGCCGATGCGAATTCAATAACTATAACTTCGTAACGATCGTTCCGCAACTGACGAGCTCCTTCCTACTTTTCTTCAGATTCCTATCTTCACACTTGAACAAGACATTGCGTAATATTGAAACGAATTGATCTGATCCATGATCTGAACGCTGCGATTTGGGTCCACGTTGAATCCTTGAATGTGCAACTTTCTAGAAATGCACTTTCGCCAACGGAAATCGGAAACATAAATGAAAAATGTCGGCGAATCGAGGACAGATTTCGGCAAGTTGGAACTTTGAAGTGGATCAGTTTTTTGCACGTATTTTAAAATGTGAAGTGGACTTGTTTTGCTTTACACGACTTGCACCCGATCGAATGCATTTTGAAGGTTGGTTGCCTTTATATTATATTTGACTTTTTTTGCTTTCAGCGTCACGTTTTTGTATCATCTTCGGTTTCGAGAAATCGAAAGTTCGGTGCATAAAAAATCATGAAATTTTTATTTTTATTGTTAAATTTGTTTTAATGAATGACATTAAATTTAACGATCTTTCGATCTAGCTTAAAAAGTTACGGTTAAAGAAATTTCATTTCATATTCATATGAATGATTATAAGCCACATAAAAATTCAATCATGAAAATGATAAAAATGAATAGTTTTCGTTTGTGATATTTATACGATTCCGCTTCACTTAAAATTTTCAAATTGAAACTTGACTACCTGTTCCGACACCTTGAATTACCTCTGAATATAAAAAAAAAACAAATCACCACCAATTTTAAGTAATCGACGCCCACATCAATAATAACTAAATTATGAGCCTCTGCTAGAAACTATCGCCCCTGGACACGATTGAGGCTTTCATCTAGCGGATAGAAAGTCCAAACAACCGATAAGAAAATGAAATCGAAGAATTGGCGACAGTTTTGTTATAAAAATTTCAAAGCTATACTTTTTCTCGCCAACCCTGCGGCCCGGTAATCGGATACCGTTTGATGCATAGAAAGCGTATGTACGATTTAACGCCCTATTACATCGGGAATTCGATACAGTAATATAATAGTAGCAAATCGTTATTCTGGTCGTTGTTTCTCAAAGTGTACCGATTACGTACTAAAGCTTTCGTAATTTTTAATTCGAGCATTGAAAATTCGATCGAAAAAGCGACATTAGGCCATATTTAAATATTGATCCAAGTGACGAAATATGCATGAAAAAATACCTCATAAACACCGTCTTTACGTATTGATGATGTAAAATAGCGTGTAACCAACCTGCAACAAAACAAAATAATGATTAGTCGTTGGTACATGGGAACGTGTGTTAAAAGTCGTCAATAAAGTTGGACGCTAGCTTGTAGGACAATAGGGAAAGAATTCGGTCGAAATGTTGAAAAATCGTCTAAATTGGAAATAAGAAAAAAACACAAACAGTTCACACATACAACAGTTTCATAGAAGCGAGTCATTGTTATCAGAAAAGTCTTGGGAAAATTACAGTCGAGCACTAATAATGCACATACGCACGAAAGTGAAATGTGTCGATCTTTCGTGGATAATTCGAAGTCAGATATGGAAATATTTTCGTGTGAAAGTCCACAAAGTGATATATATGAGATTTAAATTTCAAAAAAATAATTATAAAATAAACATTCAAATTCAAATCAGATCGATCTGCAAATATCACTTTCATCCAGACTGAAAAGGAAGCAGAAAAAGTCAATATCCATCCATCAGCACGAACCCCGTTAGTTATGCTCATACATTAATCGGACATTTCCTACACGATCGAACGCATCCGCAAAAATGATTTGCACGTTTCAAAATTGCCAATCCGAAAATGATTGGACCAATTAGTCAATCATCCGGTAACAATTAGTTCGACATTCACGAGAAAAATCGCACGTTTTCCCAGACGATACACTTTGTGAGAAGTCGATAGCACAAAAGCTTACTCATATTGTGCTAATAGAACTGTCATACTAGAAATCATACATTTTTTTCAATTTAGATTCAATTTATTCAGCGGTTTACTGAACCTCGAAGGTCGGTCTGTATCCGTGTACCATGTTTCTCGGAAGGTTGGTAAACGACGAGGTATTTGGGATTTTTGTTTTTCATCCGAGAAAAGACAAGAGGGTTTAACATTCGCGACATAAAGCTCCGTGATTCAGCGAGTCCGGTTTAATTTAATTATTTATTGTTATTTATGATACTGAGATAACAAGTCGCACGCACTCGAAGGACCTTCACTGTTGCAAACTGTAACGATCGATTTAATTAATCGTATCCGCTTGTTTATATCACGTTCGAATTGTTTTCAATGATATTGTGTACCATTTGAGTGATATGATCTCGGTTTCATGGATTACAAATGTAATAAAATTTCTTAGTATATTGCTTGACGAAACGTTTATACTAAAATAAATTTTACTATCAGATACATTTTACACAAGCAAATTAGTTTTTTAGATAATTTTCATGTCCAGTTTTTGTTTATTTATAGCTCGTGTAACTTATTTTTTATATGATTTGACCATCAAAATCTCTCGAGCATTGTGTTGTCAGAGATTTTCCGATTATTAGATTTATAATATGACGAAAAGATTACCAATCTGTTTTGAGAAATTGCTTGGCACTGACAGATCAATTGTGAGTTGCCAACAGATCTATTAATCTGTTTCTCAATGTTGTTTTTAGCCTAATCAAAAAAATTATAGTGAAAAAAAGGTTTCGAGTGTAATTTTTCGTAATATTAGACGCATAATACTCGTACGTGTTATATAACTCGTTTACAATTATATTGATACTTAATAATTTTACGATCTCCGATAAAATTACGCAAATATATCGATGTAATGAGAATTAATTTATTTTTGAACATATGTTCGATTCGTTATGAATATCTAGAAATATAAAACCTTACAAATGTATAATTATTAGCTACTTATGAAAGTTCTATTTTGATCGACGACTTAATAACTCTCCCATAATTTATCACAAGCGAATTCAATTATTTGTAATTATTTTTACATTGAAACATAATTAAAATCTCTAACAAATATGTACTTTGTTAATGGCGATCTAAATAACTTCCATTTTTCTATACATAAATGATATAATTCTCTGAAACGAATTTGTTATACGATTATGTATAGAATTTTAATTACCTAAGAAATACACAATAATATAGAATGAAAATGTAACAATTCAATTTTACGAGAATTTCAATAAAATCAATAAACCTAAAAAACACTAGTACCGAAACAGTATTATCAATTAGTTGAATAACATTGTTAAAAAAAAAAAAAAACACGTCATTCATACAAAATGACCAAGACCCGCACGCAATCAAAACGCAACAACAATGACGTTTCTCGTACTTGTCAAAGACATTCAGGTCATTTTACGATAGGAAGTCACCGAAGTACGACCTCAGAGCAACATTGGTAAAAAAAAGGTTCGTTTTCATGTTGAAATACGCAAATTGACCTTCGCTGTGTCCCGAGGCACGTCCCGTTACCGGTCAAGAAGTCCATTGTTACTCCGGCCTGGCTAATCTGTTGCGATAGTGTTGGGCGTTGGCAATCGCGGAATTATCTCACGGTTTTGTCACGACTCGGCCGAAAAAATAAAATAGAATAAAACGTACGCGAATGATATAAAAAAGCAGTGTTCTACGGTTGTAGAGTGCGGCTAGAATGTGCTCTCGGGTCGACCGCCAAGGATACTCCGTTTACTTTTGCGACTTAGACAGGCGTCGACAACACTTTTTTCATGTTGATGTCTGCGCTGCAGTGTCGTATTTTAAATACGACAGGTTCAAATGCTGATAGGAACTAAGAACGAATTCAATGGATAATTCATCAGCGAGATCGCGTTGCAGAAAAATGACAATGGCCGCGCTGGTGAATGTGATTTTTTTCCAGTGTTTTCATGCTTTTGCATTGTTTTGTTTAACGAGCTTTTTTCCGATCTAGATACGTTTTTTTGCTAATTATTATTTAATTCTCGGCTTGTTCTTAATTCTTTTTTCGATAAAATCGTACGAACTATGGCATTTTATCTTTTGTGCGTTATAAACTTGACCTTGTCGGGTTAAGGTTTTTATATAGTTCATAACCATTTATCATTTATGATATTTAATTTGCTTATTTTCCCATATAATAAAATGCGGTTTTTTTTATATAGGTTTTTAAATAATTGTTTGATAAAGCATAATAAAAGCGATTTAAATTTGATTCATAATACGTTCACTTCGTATATGGTATCCAAGTACTGAATATATTATGAGATAATATGTTACGTGAGAAATGCATGACATTATAAGCACACATGAACATTTCTAGCGTCACTTTTACTTCTTATCCTAAGTATTAGCATTTTAATTAGAATTTAATTTTTAAATACGCTTATTTTTTCTGAATTAAATTAAATAACAAAAGGAAATTTATTACATGTATGTGTCATAAAAACCTAGAACTTTCTGAAAAATATTCAAACCAACAGGTTTATAGATGGAAGGTCATTTTAAGATCCTTTTGCTACTGCAAAATAATTTTTTTGTTACTTATTCTCAATGTCAAATAGAACAACGATGTTTGAAAATCATATCTTAAAACTGACTTGCAAATTTAATGACAACTTTATCCGCATACTTCAATTTCAGCCAATATATAGTAAATAAAAAATATCGGAAAATATGTTAAATAAAAATTAGAAGACAGGTTTAATAAAAAAATTATGAATAGATATAATAGCAGTATTCGCATTGCATACGCATAAAACTGATTATAAACGCCAGTTTCAAGCCTGTTCCACTGTTGTTCTTATCGCAAGCTTAATAACTAAACTGTATCGAATTCGTAAATTTTCAACATTATTACGATACATTTGAAATGCGGGCGATTTCGTTGATTGGTCCAAACATTTCGTTTAAACAGATTTAAAAAAAAAAAGACATTTCACTATTCGATTGTGATATACGGATATGGCGATTAGTTTGATTGATAGTTGAAAGGACGTCGATACATGAAATTAACAATCTATTGCAATATTTTTCTTTCGAATGCATTTAAAATTGGCACAGATCATAAAAAAGTATATATATTTATATATATAAACGTTAATCGATCTATAATATAATCGGCAACAACCTGCTTGTGAAATCTAACACTTCGAATTGCGCAATTGTGTTCGATTAGCGGTCAAAAATGCGTTTTCTTTTCCGAACTCGACATTGGTATTATTGAGGACGAAAATATCTTGGGCAACACGATTCTCAATGATCTATAGATCCTTGAAATTCTATGTCAGATCTGAAACGATCATTATTCAATAAAATTAATCCGGCATCCGAAGCGGGACTGTTTAAAAACACGCATTTATGCAAATCATTTTATAATTTTATGCACGCGTAATCTGGGTATATGTAAACCAAATTTACGTTTAAAAAAATGTTGCAGTTTATTGAATCGTAATTCATATGGATTTTTGGGTCGTTGATAAAAATATTTTATGGAAAATATATGTAAATTTTACTTCAATATCGACCTATTAATGTCCATATTTTGAAAGTTTATCACAATATATTAAAATTGTGAATTAGAGTGTGATCAAAGTGTATCTATCATAAATATTTGAAATTCCAATAATCATTAAGTTGCCTAGTTTCGATATGAAAATAAATTTTACATGTCGTGATTATAGCGAGTATCGATAATACTTCACTGTATTCAAATATTGGTCGGAAAATAAGAGGGGTTTTATTGTTAGTATAATATAATATAAAGTCATTTGCATACTAATACAATTAATCGATTTCGTGCTCGAAAACTACAAATAATGACATTTCGAAATCATCTGGCAATATTGGAATCGTGATGCTTCATCGCCCATCGGTCGATGAAAACGAAACAAAAGTACTTCAGAATCGGTCTGGCTTTTGCGATTTTTCACTTTTGCGATGGCATTTGTATGGACAATGGTGAAATGTGGGTTGAGGAACTCGAATACTGTTTGTTTCTACAGGCAAGAAAAGCGGCAAAAATTTCCTAGTAGAAGACATTCGATCCGTTAGCGAGCCGTGGCGAGACCGTTTCGCGATAATGAGAATGATGAAAAAATTAAGTAAATTTGAATAATCAATTATGTAAAATTTTCAAAAGTGGACGACGACAACTAATAACGGTGTTCAAGGAGTTTGCCGAAAAAAAGTAAAAGTAGTTCACCGATTCATAGAAATGGTCAGTGTGTGGTCCGCGAACGGTCAATTGCGCGACGGTTGTCCGTACTTATTGTTTTATTTTAATATCGATACTATTATAGAACTAGAGGACTAGTTATGTAAAATGAGTAGGTAGAACAAACGTAGGAATAAAATTTTGCATAAATGAGAAAGCTACAATATTTATCCGGTCATATTATTTACAGTCGAAAAGTTTTCGAGAAATGAACGCTTTTGATTTAAAGCCCGCAAATAATATGTCGGATGTTATGTATATCTTTTGAATTTGTATATCTTTACAGTAGGGAAAGCCTACATATTTTATCACGTTAAAAACTTTGTTTTCAATTGTGCAAGAAATTGTACCGGTGTAACACCGACATGTTGCACAGTCGCGTATATACTCGAATTTGCGTAATATATTGTTAACAATACAACGTCTAAAGTTATTTCAGAAACTGTATTAATATTAATAAACTTTTTTTTTTGAAATCAAAATAATTCCTTCACGCAGTCTAATTAATATACAGAAAACGACGTAACTTTCCGCAATGACTAAATTGTATAGAATTTTAGAAACGCGCTAAACTGACTTTAACATACTTTTACTTACATAATATGTAAATTTATAAGGAAGCAATCCTGATAGGAAACCGTTCGCAATAAAACGCATATATAAACTGCTATAATTTTTTTTATGATTGATATAAATTAAAATCGCGCACATATACTATTTTCAATTCCCATGCTAGAAAATCAGTTTTGCTTTCGACGTCGCTTTCGCAACGGCAGAAAGAAAACCGCACCTTTGTGCTGCGGTTTTCTTCACTAGACTCTTTTTTCCACGTCAGGTACACAAACAATGCGACTGTTTGACCGTCGAAAACGAGAGTGAAACTGCCATTTGCGACAGCCAAAGTTCAAATCATACATTAAAATTCAACACGTGGAAAGGTCAAGTGTGTACCTTGCACAAAACACCGACCCGGCAACAGTTTCGGAATTTTCACGATTCACCTCCACTTCTAGGAAGTGCAGCCGCCTGTCGGATGTCTCAACTGCCGAACCATCTGATCTCAATTGCAACAGTGTACAAAAATAAATTTTATTGAAAAAAAACGGTACAAGAAACCACCGTGCCCAAAATGTGAAAGCGACCCGTCTGAATCGATCAGCGTCTCTGAAACGATTTCCATTGAACGCGCCTAGTGAACCGGTTAATTAGCAAAATTTAACCATGAATACTGTTTATTTAATATAGAATTGTCTTTCATTAGACACTTGCTTGTTCGGCCGGTTTCGAACCGAGGTTCATACGGTTAAAATAACAAATCACTCATATCAGTAGTGCGCGTTACATTTGTAAAATGTAAGAGTGCATTAAACCGACTTTGAAAGGCTTTTATGTCTATACAATGGCAAGTCGGAGATCGATATTGATCGATGGTGTGTAACATGTGCTTCGGTTATTCGCACGAATTCGCGATATAAATCTATCAGTCGAAAGATCGATCGGGCACATCTAAATGTCGTTGGAAAATTTGCATAAAGACAATAGATAATGCATGTTGTAACTTAAATGAAAGTAAAATGATTCGGTGTTTTATTTGTGACATTCTGTGAAAGGTAAATTAGTTTGATCCATAAATATTGAGTGTTTGAAATTAATATGTTGAAGCATAATAAATTTCGAATTCAAATTGTGCAACGAGAAAGTTTTACGGAATTGCAAGCAAATGCTAAATTTATATGTTAAAATTATCGAGATCAAATAAAATAAGTTTGATTTTATGGGACAATTATAGGTCAAAGTTTACAAAATGTATAGCAACAAAGAAATCGACGCTGAATTTAAGCAAAGTTATTTCGTAACGTCATGCCTCATATTGATATAGAATCTCATAAATTGCTAATAACAAAATAATTATATTATGTAATACTAAAAGTATCAAACTGTCCAGACATCTTAATTTTTCACAGATTACGCATAATTGTTATCAACGTACTTAATCAAAAAAATTATTTTGAATATGAAAAAGAAACACTAAAATTTTAGTACGTTTACCATTTTCAGTTAAAATCAAATAAAAATACAAATAAAATACATTTATATTTCCCTGTTATAATAAATTTCGTGCATAAAACAGATCAATCTCTTTCGCAACAAACAGTTCACCAGATTCCACACCAGTTCGGTCGCCTGACGAAAATGGTAACGGTCGATTTGCGTAATTGTAATGTAGACTAAGAGCAATAAAGATTAAATTATACGTATACATTTGAAATTATTCGACAGTGGGATACAAAAAATACGCAAAATTTACGTAAGACAACACTTGACCAGCGCAAAAGTTAAGTATGTCACTTGGACACTCGAACAAAGCCCACAGGTTTTTATTAACGAAAGTGAGAATGCACAGCCTTAGGACAAAAAGAAAGAATCATTTATTAAATGAGCGAAATACTTTTGCAATCGTAAGTTTCAATTTTTTATGTTACTCGAAATGCGTTGCTATTGTCTAGTACGTAATCTGCTATAATTTATCGGATAATTATCAATTTTCACGGTTCTTCCGTATATAAAGCAGGCGTTTCCTTTTATTTTTTTTATTTTATGGAAAATTTATCTGTTGTTTTAATAATATATTATTTCATGTTATTCTTCTATAGCATATAACAATAAGCACGCATATTTCAAAATGCATTGTTACGCGTACATGGTTTTGTATGATAAGTTCAAGGGCGGAACATGATTGTTTCGTTCCAACAAAAATTTAATTGTTATTAAAATATATGATCGTACGCCATATTTGGAACATTCGGATTGAGTCATGTTTTTTCTCTATGTGTATGTATAGTAATAAATAAAAAAAATATATTGCATCAGTTCTATCATTGTCAATGCGGAAAATGGATTCTGATGTGTTCGGACTAAATTATTGTTGTAGCCTTTGGCTATGATAAATTTTAGTGCTTATTAGTGTTAAAAAATTGTGTAATGATGTCGATATCGAAAAATACTTATATTGAGATCATTCGTTCAAATATGTGAAAACAACCACATATTTGAACGAATTATCATTAATGTCTTGATCGAAACACCTTGAATAAAAATAAATTATTTAAATAACTAATATAATAATTTGTGAAAATGTATGCCAAAATTATAAAAGAAGATGCATACATAATCATCAAAATGCTTACAGGAAATATAATAATTTTACGATCGTAAAATGCTACATTTAAAATTATATTGAATTAATTTAAAATTTTTATGTTCTATATCTTTGCTTTATTCGTACATATAATTTTTGCAACCGAAAATTTCCTAACATAATAAAAATTTATTGCATATTTATTTCAGATTGGTTTCGTTTTGCCCGCACTTTGAGATCTCGTAGATAATTTTTAATTTCCTCGACTTTACAACAAACCACAAAATTAATTGAAGTATAAAATTTTCTTATTAATATTTAAATAAATATTTTAAAAAATTCTAGCAATATCCATGTTTATTCATGTTCGGTTTTCTTTTTCTTGAAAGTATAGCAAACAACGGGGTATTAACATAAATTATCCAAAATTTACATACCGTCTACACTTTTATCCACATATATGCGTATACTTCGTCGGTTACAAATATACGCAATTATTATTAAAGCCATATTACCCATATATGGAGAAATTAGAGTCGACCAGCCGTCACATTATGAAATCGAACACCACAACTAAGCGTTCCATAGAATATTTATGGAATCACAGAAAAAAAAACGTATTAGTGGAAAATCTGGGAGAAAAGCAATACAAGCGTGAGCACCGATTATGGGAAACCAATCGTAAAAAAATCGTAAAGGTGATCGCTAAAGTTTACCACTGTTTATTGAATCGCCAATAAAAATTCTTGGCTTTGGTAACACTCGAGTATGGAATCGGGAATACGCAAGTTTCGCATCCAAATTTTTAATTGGTTTAACAGCTTTTTATGGCGATCGACAGCTGTTTAATGCATTCTTATTAATTAAATAATTTCTTTTTTGCTGCATTGCCGTATTTGGTGCTCTATTTGCTCTGTTGTTAAAAAGAAATGCGTGCGAAAGAAAGTGGCAATATAATCGAGTATTTATCGACGCATCGTTAACGAGACAATAAAAGTCAAATTTAAAGCTCGATCAGGTGATTTCCCTCTAGTTGGAAAATTTTCACTTTCGGCGAAATTCATTCGATGACCTTTCGATCGAACCGTCAGAAAAGTGATTTTCAATCCGTAAACTGAAAAAAGGAAAAGCAAATACGAAAATTAAAACGTTGACAAAAAACGAAAGTGAACGGTCGTTATGTTTCTTTTAACAAATTACAATCGTTTATATTATGAATCCGGTTTTGTCACGTTAGCTCACATCTCAATTAAATAACATGCATCAATTTACATGGCGGGCGAAAAGAAACCTATCGCGATATAATAAATTGCTTTCAAAAAAATTTTTCGACCGTATAAATTGTCTTTAAGCGTAATATAATACAATTAGTTTCGCGACTGAATAATAATGTTGAACGTTTAACAAGACAAATAGATATCATCTCGATCTCGATACGAGAGTGAAATCGTCGGATAAGAAACCAGCAAAAAAAAAGTTTAATGTCAAAGACAACGACACCAACGGTTAATTTGAAATTATTAAAATAAATTATCATAAAAAAATAGATGCGTTTCCATACAAACACCAAAGTAAAAGCATATAAATTACTTCGTATATATAATATCGTATTACGAATTCGAGATATTAATGCAAAATTCGTGTTGATAAGTGGAACAAGCGGAGCGAATCGCATTAATTAAACATCGACGCAGAGGAAATTCCTTTTCAGTACATGAAATATGTGAAATTTTCCCGGTGCATGAATTAGACGTCGCGTGATGGTTGTTGGCGTACGAGTCGCATAAAAGCCATTTTCCAAATGGAAATGATTGGCGACAATGACCGATGTTGAGACGTGTTAAGTGTTCATTCACCGACCCGTTACACTGACCATCATTGTTGCCGTTTTTTTAGTTTCGCTATAATATTATTCATTGTATTATAATATACATAATGTAATAGTGGTTTGCGTGAGTGGGGCTATTGACAGTTTTCGCACGATAAAATCGATAGTTTTTAACACGATTTCGATAAAAAATTGATTAAAAAGAAACGTAAATTAATATATAATATAAAATAAAGCTTTAACAATGTTATTTAAAAAAAAATTAAATGATTACCGATTTCCTTCGAATTTTTCTTCAAGTTTTCTTCATATGAAAATTTTCCCTATATAAAAGCGTCAAGGTTAACTCAAAGCCTATCGAAGAATTAACTGGTAAATGTCTGAAGCAGAACAAGAACTGTAGACGGTAGTTAAAAGCGAAATTGACCGACGATGGTGAAAGTTGACCGACAACAACTACTGCGAGGAGATGATGGCAATGACGACGATGATGCGCACACGCATGTCTCGTACATATGGCGCAAACGTGAATAGGGTGACCGCTAATGTCATTATCTCTTGCTCGTTTGAACAGTCATATTTCATTATTATAATATTACTGGAAAATTTTAGGTATTATAGTTATTTAAATCAATGTGATAACAACTGACGACTTAACAACTTGAAATTTTGAAATGATGAATTAATGAAAACACGAAACTAAAATTCTAAATTCGATATTTGCAGGTTTTCAATATATAGTTAATCATTTTTTTTATATTCCCAATATTCCAAAATATATTCCAAAATGAAAATTTCATTTTCATCAACACTCACGCATTTCTCTTTTTACAAAAACCTTACAATTTTCCATTTCTACATACAGTGCGTATATTCACAATCAACATATCGAAAATGAAAGCACTCCGTCCGCCTCTCGTTATTTTCCGCTATCGAAAATAAACAACTCGAAACTACACACAAAACGAAAAATCAAATCTTCAACGCCCACCTAATAAACGAAATATTTTTAAACACCTTACACAAGAACTAGTCTCATCACGAAAACCGTAATTCGACACCTTGAATCTGGTGGCCGATTAACGCTTTATAATAACGAGACTCATGTGAGCGACGCGTTCGCCGATCGTTATTAACGCGGCGAGTGGAAATGACGCGAATTTCGCTTCGAATTCCGTTTTACGACTACGAACTGGAAAGTTCTCAATTTACAATGATTTATTGAGGTTTGCAGATGTTTCGTGATGGGTGTCGGTTGCGGATTATGTCTACGATTAAACAAATCTACTTTTTAAAAGAGTTCTGGTTTTGTCAATCTCGGTTGTATGTTAATGATACTATAAATTTGAATGGTTCTATAAATAGTATAGTTTATTTATTATTGTTCCAAAAATATAAAATTTAAATTTTGTTCGAGATCTATTTATAAAACTAGAATTAGAAAGTTAAATAGAAATTAAAAAAATATATGTATATTAAAGTATTATTCAAGTGATAAAATAAATTTTTATAGTATTGTTTTCAAAATAAACAATATGGATCACGTTTACTATCAATTTACATATGATAAAAAAATAAAGATGCGTCGAAATCGAATAACTGCAATTGAAGTCGAGCAAGACCCTATCGAATAAAACTTTCCAGTTTCGATGCTGGGGTTAATGGACGATTCTTCTTCTCATTCTTTGACCATCATCGAGGGCCACGACCATCTTTTAAGATGACCATCATCATCAATGGGCGAGATGAATAATCGTTTCGTGCATCGAAAAATTGGGTCACAGACATAAAACTGTACAGTGAACCGTAAATTATACGCTGCACATTTAAATTTTCGTGTCGTATTTTTTAACAGGACATAAAAACCGTTATAGAGACGTTCCATTGATCCAAACAGACCAAAAACAAAAACTGGGGAAAAAAGAGACTTTTCACGGCCGAATTAACGTCGGTTCATTGTACTTTAGAAATAACGGTAGCACATGTGACTAGTACAATGGAACATACGATATAACACCCAAAAAAAAGTCGTTGTCGAAAAAAATTGTCGTTTTAAAGTATGACGTGGCAGGTGTGAATTTTTTAGACATTGTTCGAATATTAAGAATTTTAAAAATTCAACAGTGCCAATTTCACGCGTCCAAAACATAAAATTCTCATAATTCACCGTTCGCATTTCACGGGCTTTGTTTTTGCTCTTAAGCTTTGATTCTGCTAATTTCCGATTGTACAAAGTCTTCGATCCGTATCTTTTGACTTTATTGATTTGTATTGCGATTTTTCGTCTTCTTGACATAAACGGTTTGAGAACATATCGATTACGTTCATATGAGATTTATCGGTCTATCAATTATCGAATTTATGACCGATATTCCAGTTTTATTTAGTGAAAGTAAAGACTAGCGGTACACTAAATAGTATTTATTAGTTATTAAATTAGTGTTGTAAACATGTTTTTTTTTATGCATTTCATTTTAACAGGTGAAATAAATATTGCGTCAAAAACGACTTTCTGTATGATCTATAAATGGAAAAAAGTGATATTCTGTTCGCTTTTAATTATTATGTTTTACTGGCGTCGTCTTTCATTTGACGTCATTAAAGTAGATGTAAAAAATAACGGCTTCAAAGGAAAGTTTTACGAAAATTCGATAAATTGCTTGTATCCTGATTTCTCATGCAATTATTTCGTGTTCAGTCGTCGAAGAAAATAAAAACTCGGACTCTTGAAATTACAATTTTTTTGGATAACATGAAAATTTCACTTTCAATATGGTAAATTTGGAATAATTTATATTTATATGAACAGATTTTTAGAGTTTGCATACCGAATGTCACGATACGAAATCATAATGGTACACGATTTCACAAATTTGTGACATTCCCAAAACATCAATAATGAAAATTATGTTTAAAATTGAATTGAACACTGATGATAATCAAAAGTTCGTTGATAATAAAATACATAGATATTTAATAAAAATCCAATTCCAAACCAATTTTTCGACAATTTTTTCCATAATTATGTATCATCAGGTCAAGTTGAACGATGCTCAAAAATTGGCTGGAAATATAAGCAATAGTCGACCTTCGTCAATGCATTAATGAGAAAGTTCTCAGTTTTTTCACATTGAAAGTGAGTGAAATCTGGATCATTTTAAAGGGATGTCGAAAAGAGGACGACTTTCGTTTATAGTGTACCACGTTCGCTTTGCCAATCCGGTTACGCAACTTTGCAAAAGAGACAGTTAAGCTGCATTGGGCTTTGCAGATAACTGATCTCTGCTGACTACAAACGCGATGGCTTTTTGCATACCGTTCCCATGTAAATCCCGGGTTCGAATCATAGAATAAATTTTCGTATAACTATATTGAACACATCGTATACTTATATATTACCAGATGGATACGTAGACTCACTTAATATAATTTATTAACAGATAGAGTTGTGCAATTGCGATCCGCAATCGACATTGCGCTTGTGTGTTTCGCTAATCAGAGCAAATCTCATATAAAACTTTGCACATTACCCGGAAAATATTTACCGCATTTTAGACGTATGCATTTAAAACACACTAATCGTTGCAACATATGGCTTTTTTGGTACGTACATAAAAAAAAAAATTCATTGCGTAGGAATATGAATTTTGTTTCGGTGAAATTTTCGCGACTTCAACATCGATTAATTATGCTATGTGCAATTGCGTTGATTTGAAATTCGCGTCGGTAATCAAACATATTAATGTTTTTTGATTGATAGAAGAAAGGTTTACATAATTTATACATCCTGCTTATTAGTTTTTTAGCGTTTTTTTAGATCATTGAGATTAAATATGTCGAAATTAATGGTAAGATAAACAAGCATATAATACTACTAGCATACTTGACTGACCACTGTGTATAAAATGAAAATTTTCCAGAACAACGACGCACGTACGAGTGCGAAATTGAAATTTTCACGCGTCGTCGAAGCGAGCTCAGATTTGCATAGAAAACGAGAGTGAAATAGGAAAATGAGCATAAATTTAACACTTCAATTAATCACAACCGACTTCTGTACATATGTGTCTTTATATACGAATGCATTTATACAAGATGCGTAACCGTTAGCGAGCTTTTGTCCGCCGAAGAAAAGAAGTACCGAAACTCGGGTTTTCTTCGGCGACGCTCGTTCTCTTCGATACCGACCGAGAGAAAGTGTTCAATTCGACTTTACTGTAATAGTGGTTTCGTCATCGTTCAACTGTTTAAAGTTGGCGAATAAAAAATAGTGGAAAAAAAGAGAACAAGACAAAATAAATGCATCGGTGTGTTAAAGCGTTCAGAATCGGCCTCATCGTTAGCGCTCGGCCGTTCGAGTCTACTTCGAACCGAAAACGCGTCGTTTCACATGATTTATGTATTTTTTTCACTCTCAGATGTTGTTTAATTTCGATTTATCATTTTTAAAAAAAAACCATAATTATTTTTTTGCAAAAAAATATTTTAAACTTGCAAAATTTCATGCGGATTTTATTATTTTTCCGTAAATGACGCAATCGAATAGAAATTAGTATTATACAAATTAATCTATTCACTTGATTTGATATTGTGCAATAAATACCTGCCAGTTTTAATAAAGCGATGATTTACAATTTCCTCGGGCAACTGTTCATGATAAAATATCGATTCGAATTAATTCACACAACCGTTAGTATAGAAATTAACAATTTTAATAATTTATACGCTCATATGTAGTGCGTTAGCATTATTATTACGTGCGCCTTTCATTATTTATTTTTCGAAAACGTATCGCTAATTAATTTAAATTCAATTCCAGTGAGATGAACGCGTTTCGTTCCGTGAAATCTCGTTATAAACGCAAATAACTTATCGCACTAACTTGCAGACACGAAGTGAAAATGCTTCAGCCATTAAACACACAATAGATCCGATTTTCTGTTATCAAGTTAATAAATAGATATACAGCCGGCACTCGTACGTTCATGCCCCATTTAACGTTAACAAGAAGAAGAAGAAGAGATGTAGCCGTCAACACGTAGAAGCCTCCGATGTTGATTTTGCCAATAAGAAATTGCCGGCTACGCACGAACAGCTGAGCAAGCGGGTTTCGTATTTAACCGTTCATTGATGTTTCTTTAATTATGCAGCTTTGCAGCTTGGCAAAAGTTTTCATTCAAGTCGTTCAAAAAGAAATTTTCACTTATATGTTGGTTCGATTGATTTTTTTTTGACACTGTGATATTCACAAATATAAAAATATACTGTTGGTTTTAAAATTTTTGTCCGGTTTAGAAAATTTTCGAAAAATATTTAAGTATCAAATTTCATTTCTACTACAGCGTAAATCTTCAATAACAGATTCAAATTTTTCATTTATTTCATCCTGCCATTTCACACACAAGCACAAGTGTACAATTTCTTTTTGAACTTTCTGCAAACGCAACACCCACGACGACAACGCATACACTTCACAACAAACTTCACTGTCGATTATTCAATCCGAGACACATCCATAAACACAATCCCGATTCCAAACAGCATCCAAACGATGGACACTAACCTTTCTTCCTTTTGGGCAGCACATTGACAGCATTCGCCAAGGCAATGAGCGCGAGGGCCGCTACAAAGCGGCTGTGTACCCTCATCTGGTTGCTGTGGCGACTGCTAAGCGACTGCACTGACTGACTGCACTGCACTGACTAGTCGGCACTGATCTCGCGCGCAATACGGCGGCTGCTCGACTGATCGCCCGACTGCCCTAAATTTTCACTTATACCGCGCGGCCTCCGCACTGCGATATATGAAAACTCAAGCTCCGCCCATTTACACCGTGATTGGTCGGATGCGGACAAATAAGAGGAGAGCGCGCGAAAACGGTTGGGTTTGAATTGGAATTATTAAATTTAGAATGAAATCGTACTGAATCTGGAAAGTTCGAGTGTATTCAATCTGCAAGAATATGGATGATTTATATGAAATCGATTATTTAACGTTTTGTAATAATTTATTATAAATTAATAATTTGGTCATATTTTTCTTAAAAAATTGTTAATTTTATAATTTTATATATTTTTTTTTCGAATTTCGTGTACTCGAGTCAAGCACATGTGCGTTAGTTTGTAGTGAAAGGACTTTTTCATTAGTTTTATCGCGATTAATGGGCGGAACGAAATTTCGTGTATTTGTCGAAAAACGATGTGCAAATTATATTTTAATTGCCTTTAAAGCAATCCAATTTAAATTCCGTTGTCGTTGAATTTGATTTGACCATTTTTCATATGCCGAACGAATTATTTCAGCATACGATAAAGTGAAACGAAAATAGTGAATAGCATGCATGAACACATTGCCGAGTTTCAAATAAATTCACTTTTCACATTGCAATTTACGTTCATGACATAAAAAAAGATAAAATATTTAATAATACATTCACGTAGCAAATAATACTTTGAACATCCGTTCACACTCTTTACAAGGAAATAGAACGGTGGAAACCGGTGTATCAATTACGTTCAACTAACTAATCACCTGATTTAAATTTTTTCCAATATACAAAGTAACATTAAACACGGCAGTTGCCAACTAACCGCATATTTCAAGTATCATTTCTGTTTATTTAACATAGAATCGATGAAGCAACGAAAATATTTTCATATTGAAACGTATCACATACAAACGGGGTCGTCCAGCGGATGACTGTACCAGCTGGATTTTCCAAGAACGTTTTAAAATATTATATAAAAAGTCGTATGTTCTTCCAGGTCATAATCATGTCTTTCTTGCTCATTGAGTAAGCTTCAGTACGTGACGGAATCCAATAGGACTGTCGCTAATTAGTTGAGGAGGCCTATAAACCAGCGGGCGGGCGTTGGTCAACGATAATTGCCCTTCTTTAATTTGTCCATTTAATACGTTAGATATCGTTCTAGGGCACAAGAAAATATAATATAACAGGCTGAATCTGATTTATATGTTCAGCTTTTTGTGTCGCATGATGGTGCGTAATCAAAGCCTTCTTAAGAGCTTTGGGAGTGCTTTGCGTTCGGATGTTAATCGAATCAGTGGAATGTCCCAATTTTTTGTATGTTGTATTATTCATTTATGGTCATAAGTGGCCGTGCTTGAAACGATTGTGTGTTTTGATGAAACAATATATCAAAAATTAATGTGCTTTCTTGACTGATAATGGAGTTCTAATCGAAAGTGTTTTTCCGCTAAAAATGTGAGATGTGTTAGGTGTTGTGCTTTTTTCAAATATATGAAATTGAGATTTACATTTTGATTACGAATATAGATAAAGTTGTACCTCGTTTTAAAATTAATTTTATTAAAATATTAATAACTCTCACTGCAATAAAATATGAAAGTTTTTTATAAAGCGGTTATTTCTATTTTAAAATTAAAAAATATTTTGTATAAAAATAGACGTATAGTTAAAGTGAATTGATTTTTTAAAGACTATGAAGAGCTGATATGTTTGGAGATAAATTGGAGTGTATAACGATTCCACATTTAAAAAA
>JAOXNN020000058.1:986551-1014014 GCA_028571205.2 Hydropsyche betteni | reverse complement strand
TTAAGATAACTTTTGTCATGTTCGCTATGAAACTATTATATAATATTTAAAATAAATCTTATATTATATTTATAAATAATGAATTATTATATTTTTCGAATACGAATGGTGTAATGTGGTCAAAAAGCGACATACATAATTCAAATAGATAATTTGTTGCTCTCGAAAATATTTACTCGGACGATCTTTCGCAAGCGTTGAGGTCATTTTGACCAGCAATGAGAATAATGAAAGAGACATTATAAAAAAAAACATACGAAAACATTGCAAAATGTCGCATATAATGCGGACGTAATTTCGCAACTTTTGTATAACCACCTAGTTCATGTACACTTTGATTAGACGTGGGTGCCGTTTGACTTTAATTAATGCAAAGCCAATCTATCGTTTCACAAATGTAAATATTCAATCTAATTTCACCGGATCGAGAAAGACCTGAATGTTATAAATATAATATCGAAAGCAAAAGTAATTCGATTCTCGGTACATTATTGTGCTGAGCAGGTACTTGTTCTTGCAATTATCTGTAAATTTCTTCTTGAAATAGTGGCAATTCTACGCGAATTAATTATGGCATTCCGAAAGACGTGCGTGTTTTATTTATATTCGATTATGGTCATGTTTAATTAATTAGTTTCGTTTGCAACGTAATAGATTTATGTCGAAAATTTGCTGTTTTCATATATAATTTACATGTAAAAGCCATTTTTCTATATCGTAACGGAAGCGTTCATATGCGTGTTTGTTTTATTTTTGTGCTAAATTATCCTTTTCTAAATTAAATTTTATCAATACTTGTTACTTTTAAGAACATCGGAATGAATTAAAAATTCACGCGAGTTATAATACAAACGCTAAGTCATTGCATAAAAAAAGATACTGAAGTAAATGGTATACATAGTTTTTTGTGATAATTAACTCTTGATTAGAATCTAATCAATTAACTTTCAATGATTAAATTATTTAATAAGTTACTTAACAAATTACTTATTGTTAGATGAGGTTATGTGTGAACTCTGTGAGTAGCTTTATATTTCGTTAGCGAAATGGAAAGATTTTCACTTAATTTTTAAACTAAAACTTACAAATTTTGCACGCATTGAAAGTAAATTACTAAATTTATTTGCGAAAATCATACAAAGTAATCTAATTGTATAAATAATAAACCTGTCGTGAGGATATTGCCAGATTTTGTGCGTTATTAATAAAAAAAACAGGCATCTGTAACTAACGAATTCCATGACTTATTCATAAGAGTCGGAAAGTCGCTAAGAAATTGTACTAATTGATGCACTTACGACACTACATTTCAGCCACTTCTCGGTTGAAATGAAAGAAAACTAACCAGAGAAACATGGGAAATGGGCGTTGGTCAAGACATGGCATGGTCAGAGGAAAATTGAAACAAAAATAATTAATATATGCATGAAAAGTGTATCGAAACTTCGAAGCCTTGGGCGAACGAAATAAGGAACAAAATTTCCCAACACCTGACACGAAACTACACTTTAAGAACATAATATAATACTCACGTAAAATTGGCTGTATTTTTTGTCCGTTCATTTTCGAATCGTACCTAAAATGTATCGATCAAAATTTACGGTCGATAAATAAGCTTTTGAATTATTATACATGGGTGATTTAAGCGTTCGTATTGTGTCCGTGAAAATAATATTTATTACACAATCGCACTAGAATATTAACTAATATAGACGGCGAAAGGTCTACATAAAGTTAATTGAATTTATTACAAACGAAACCAATCAGTTAAATCATTATTTTTATGTAGACTTTAACACATTTGAATGCTCAATATACAACATATGGGCTGAATTGAAAGTTAATTTCCAATATGTTATTACTGTCGATCAAATAAGTTATTAATAAAAATACAAATAAAAATTCAAATTAAATTTCCGTTTAACAAACGCCCCCGTCCGAAAATTTCAATTGTATTTTTCCAGTACCACAATTCGTGGTCATCGATTATTAATCATTTCGACGTATGATTATGTTGAAACAACTCCGTTAATTTATTTAAACATTATCAATCTTTATTTTAGAGAAACAAAAGCTTTTCAAAACGACCTTGAAGAATTGAAAAAAACGATAAGCCTCAGGTGGTGTGCAAATTTTTTTGCTCCTAGGTCGTATGTTAACTTAACGCCGAAGTGTTAAGACCCAAGACATAACCGTAGCAAGGTCACTGTATGGTGAGTACCTAAAATAAAACAACGTTTATCGACCTAGCCTATCAATCAATCGATAATGAACGTTTGTTTAAAACGATCATTACGACCTCATAAAAAACGGGCTTAATGGTATTCTAGAAAACGTACAGCGCTCAAATTAAGTCGGTTCCAGATCGAAACGATAGTTTTTTGCACGTTTTTCCTGCATAATTAGATTATTGTATCTGTATCGGTCACGCATTATGGTAATTATTCATAAATAAAACGGTTTTGGGGACGTGTGCGATTCTTCAAAAGCTTCATATCTACAAATCGCTTCTGCAATAAATTAGTATACTTTCTACGTAATGCTCAAAAAAGTTTGGCAATAAAAAAAGAAAGTTTTGTTCTAATATTTTTCCTTAGATGTATCAGTCATATAATTTTTATGATTATTGTTTTTTTTTAAGTAATAATATATTATTTGTATATATATTGATTTCAATCAATTATTTTTATCAGTTATGAAATGAATATGAATAATAAAACAGTGATATTTAAATACGTGCATTCACCATATACAATACATATAAAAAATATACTTGTTGACAGAAATTCCTATATTCTTGGAATTTCAAAGCTACGTATTATTTTCTAGATCGTAATTATCTATAATTATTCTGGATAAGGTAGTGAAATTGTTATACAAGAAAAGGTATTTCGTTGTTATGCTAGAAACAGACAGATAACGAGAGACAGATAAAAGCTATGGCGCTATTTCAGCAATACCAATTAATCTTGTGAATTATATTTTCTACAGAAATTCAATCAATATTCATATACCATTTATTTATCATCAATAGAAACGACACCCATACCAAATAAAATAATATTCCAACATTTATTTACATACATTACACAAAAAAATGTCCTCATTTCTATAAAAAAAAAAAACAAATAAATTCATATGGTACATTTTTTTATAGAGAAAGTCAACGTCATCATTGGGTCATCCTCTCGCACTGTCATAAAAACACCGACTATGAATTCGGTTAATAAACTCGAGACTTCACCAGCAGCATCATCATCATAATCGGACCTCATTAAGATGTGCCAATTGATCTTGTCTTCCTGTACGAGCTTCGAATGTTGATGAGGCAATAAATTATCACGTAATCTTTATACCGGCTCGTCTTCGCATCGCGTAAATATATGTACTAGAGCCGCGTTGTTTCAATGCCTTTTTCCCTGCGATCGTTTTTCTTGTCGAGACATCGCTCTTCTTCGTCTAGAAGTGATACGGAATGACTTTTTTGGCAGACTACCGAAGAAAATTTCTTTTCCTGAAGCGTGATAGTGATGATGATCGAGCGCCGTGTTACGCAAATCGCGCTTTCCGATCTTATTGATGGTTTCAAGGAGATTAATGCACGCGCTTTTTAATCGGGCTGTAATGAATTATTATACATGCAAAAGATTTCTCGAAATATTATATTTTCAAGAAAAAAATTTCTTTTCAAATAATAAAACATTATAAAAAATATTATATAATCGTAATAAATTTTTATACATTGTTGAATGAACATGAATGAAATTACGTTTACTGTTGAATTGACAGAAAATTTTATTCGTTTTTTCTTGTATTAAAAAAAATTATAATGTTTCACCTTATCGATTTCATGTAGGTATTGTATCCTTCGGCAACCATTTAAAAGTTATAAATCAGAATTCGCCAACTAATTGCGCAATGAAACCTCGCGCGGCCCACATCCTGGTGCGAACCCATAAAAATGATCGGATAATAATTACGAGCATTTCTTAAGCGAGACCCCCCATATGAACAGTCGAAAAGCTTTAACTTTAATTTTCATTTCCGCAGAATTAGTATGAGATCATAGAACAGACCTCCGAACAATGCGTCAAATCAAATTTGAAGAAAAGCAAATTTCTCTCACTCTTTCCGTGCGGAAAATTTTGATTTCCATGAATAAATCGACGATAATACGTTCGGAAACAATGCGTGTGTGTTTAAAAAAATAATAATGAATTCTCACGTGCAAAATGAAAAATTACAAAACGCTGCTACACTTTCTCCGGCCATCGTTCAAGTATCACTTTTACTCCGCTTCGATCGATAGTCATCGGTCAATCATCGATCTGGTTTGAGAAAAAAATCACGAAAATTGTCAAAAAGCCTATTGTTAGGCATGTTCTATTGTTAATCATGGTAAAAAAAAAACAACAAATTCTTCGGTCACGATTCGGTGATATTTCAATACGACGACCTAATGAAAGCAAAAGTGTCTAGTTTTTTTTTTGGTTTTTTCGAAATATTTATAAAATTAGGTACGTATACCTTACAAAACAAATCGAACCTCATGTAATATTTTTTATTAATCGCGCTCAATGAAAAAATGCGTAACTTTTCCGGTCAGAAGCGGATATGTCGTGAGCACTAACTATTTTTCATATCCTTCGATACTCGAAAGTATCTAGGAAATTGCAACGAATGTCATTTTTAATAGTAATATTCAAATTTTATTATATGTGCAAAAAATAAAATTTATGTTTGGTTGTTTATCATTCGAGCACCAAGTGACAGAATGTTTATATTAAATGTTCTAATGTGGCCGATTATATTTCTGACGCTTATATATTATGGGTTCGTTTCCAACAGGTGCTATTTTGTTTTTAAATAGATAAATCTGATTGATTTTATCACAAAACATGTGGTCGATAATAATATTAAAAATTCTCGTGCTGTACTATTTTAGGTACTTGCACTATTGAAATAAAAAGAAATTCTGAACACCTTTCGCACAATTAAGATATTATGATAAAAATTTTCGGAAATGTTCAACAATATAATAATTATTGTCAAGGTCTTGCTTTCTTTTGCTATTCTAAGTCGACGGCAAAAATATAATTCTCAAGCCACCATAATTCATTTTAAATATGTGCGCGAGAACACGTCAGAACAATAGACCATTTAATGAATCTAAATTCATGTTTGCTCACTTTCCAGAACTTTTTTTCTTCAAAAAAAAGGTAAACACCACTTCCTATAATTTCAAAATAGAATTCATACTTATTAACAACGTTCACAATATTTTAAGTGCATTAAATGTCTAAATAAAATTAACACTTGTAATTTTTGCCCGTTAAATAAACGAGGCTATTGTTAAATGTTTTTTTGTCCCAGATTAATTATAGTATTTCGACAAAATTTCCACAAACAAAGTGGATTAGATCAAGTGTAAAACTGTTGTGAATTATAGTGAAACGAAGGCCAATCAATGGTCAGATATCAGGAAGGCCATTCATCGAGTGAAAATTACTAAGTAGGTACTTAGTGCTTAATTTTTTACTACGTCAATGTTTCAATGAATTTTCGCAATCGAACAATAAACGTATTTACATTATTTAGTCGGCTAAAACTGTATCTGTTACAGACTCATCAGTCATTTTCGTTGTTATGCAAGTACACTTGTTAAAAATTGTGCAAGCAAACTGGAAGAGCGACGTGTCATTTTTCAACCTTTCGCATGGTATTTTTTCTAAAATCCAAGTTGACTTATTCAAAATAAGGCTCAGTAAGATTCAAAAAATTTTTATGTTTGACTCGAACGTGTGAATGCATAATTTACTAGTGATTTAGAAATATTACTTTTGATTCAACTATACGTGAGACTAATTATGCAGTCAAATATAAAACGTGACTAGAGTTAACTGAACCAATTAACTACCGAGCAGAATGAAATCACGTAAGCATATCTAAAAGGGAGATTTTATACTTCATATTTTGTTAAAATATACAAAATTTTAATTCTGAATCATAAAAAATACATTTTTAATTAAAATATATTTAAAACGTGGCCTTCAATACGGTATCATTAACACTTGATACATACGATAATCGTTGGTCGATTTGATACCCGGAATGTGATATAATTCGTTCCATTAGAAGGTTTCATGTGTTATAACTATCAAGTATTAACCAGTCAATTTAGAACTGATTTATTTATCGAATGTATGCACAATTTTTCTATAGAAAAAAGTAATCTATTGTTGATTCGATTAAGATAACCTTCGTGCTTTCGGAACGATAATGGCTAATCGTGTGTAGGATGTTAATTTATCATTTAAATTTTAACGTCGACAAGAACGTGAAAAATTACCACTAATGGATTGATGGCGCATAATACTAATGTATCGATTTGCATTACGGAAAATCTTACGAAATTGTGAAATTTATGATGGAGAAAATTTACATGATTTGCGTATTGCCTGACACTATTCAAAAACGATTGAGGTAGATCATAGTACGCTGATGATTTCCATAATCGTTCTCGTTTTAATGAAGAACTGCAATAATTATCCGTGTAATTGTGGGAATTGCTCGAAATCGCAACGTGCCATTATGATAACCCAATTTTGAAGCAATTTAAAAAATTAATCTGAAACAACACACAATTTTTATACTGTCTTCGGTGATCTGTTGTTGGAAATACATTAAATATTTAAGAAGAATTTGAACGAGGAAACAAATACGCTAAGGTGTGAGAGAAACTTTTTGGTAGTAAAAAATATTCAAAGTATCAAGGTCAGGTAAATAAAATATTGAAATTAATATAATTGGGTAACAATCTGTTATGCTTAAGTAATTTTACAGGCAGTGAGTTGTACGTGATTTCAATTATGGAGAAAAAAGTATTCCTAGTATAAACATTTCACAATGGATTCCTTCACGTTAACGTTAAGTGGATAATTTTTCCTTGATAATTTGTAAGTATTCAGACTCAGCTACGATTTATTTATTATAAACTTTGTATGCATATACTTAAGTTAATTGAAAGAATATACTTACAAGACTTTTTTGTAAAAACTATGTTCATAAAGACTAATGAAATAAAATGAAATAAATATTAAACATACATTATTTTGTAAAATTTATTCGACTGTATTACGTAGATTGACCAGTGACTGATTTTGCTTTAAAACGTGTCCACTCACTTTCCAAATTCTTGCTTCAATGGCATTGCCGTTGCTTTTATTTTTTCTGCTCTAGAAATACACCAGAATCGCCACATTATTCAAACAATTTAATTTATTGAAATCAAACCATTTGGAAAAACGCGAAATTACATATAGTTTTTAACTACAAATTGAATTAAAAAAAATTACAAGACCATCAAATATTCAATTTAAAAAAATCGTTTGATTTATGAGATTAAAACTAATTTTATTGTTCTGAATTACTCGATCTATGAACAAATTTCCGATACGTGAATCAATTAAAATAAATCCTTGAACTTAAAACGTTAATTCGATGTGATAAATAAGATAATTATTAATTTTCAACCTATACAAAACGAATGTAAAACCGAATTTATTGATTTTCCATCGAGACATTATTGATATACCCTTCACCACTTTTCGAGACATGCAAAGTTTACATCATTGCCGAAAAAATTTCATATCACGACTAAAAAATTGTTATTATATCACAAAACATAATCAACTTTCGCAATTCGGGCACCTTTCTACAACGATCATGAATATTGATCGAATGATAATGCCAGAACGAACGGTCGCATACAAATATCGATCGAGAAATTCGTTATGTGCAATTTTCAGGAAATGTTCAGGAAATCGAATCTAATCGACTGAATTTTTAATCACAGTCGATAATTTGGGTGTGAGTGACTTGTGTGACTCATTTTTTTTGGTTTTTTTTTTTAATGGGGTTTCGAAACATTGGATCGTATCACTGGAAATTTCGGATGAATGTTAAGTTTATCTTGTAATTTATTGAATCATGATCAGGTTTTATGTTGGGCCTTTTTAAGTCTCATCTTAAATTTCATGTACAGTGAATCATGTATTGATGCTGAAGAAAAAGTCTATTCAATATTTATTTTGAAATGAAATTAGTAAAGAAATCGATCGGTTTTATTGATCAAGTACAAAACAAAATATACGTGGAAAAAAATCGATCGAGAAAGTAAACTGTTGATGATGAATTAGTGAGAAAGTGTATTGTGTACTCGTGTAATATTTGAACTTCAATTAGAACACAAGATTATTTTTCTAGATAAATTTGATGCTATGAGAACATTTACTCGTATAATCATATTGAATCCGATATATACCTATTGTAAAGCAACCGGATACTGTTCTTAACAATTAGAAAACGCCTTTGAATATCCAAGAAACGCGACCTTGCCACGATTATGTTCATATTATAATGGTTGACGTAATAAAAGTATTTTTTCCTCATGCACATTGCCCATAAAATAATACATGTGTGATATTTTCATAAATACGGGCTTTAAAATACTTTTCACAACAGCGTTCTCAATGAAGAACGATTTGTGCAGGTGATTTGAGTAAGTTTAATCCTTATATAGACTTTTCTATTGTGTACAAAGCGAGGTACTATTTGAAACTTAGTATGGAAATGCACTAAATACAAAAGTGGCTTAATCTAGAAAATTATTCATCGTAATTAAGTTAAAATGGATTGAAATCACGCAGGAGATTACTAAATAAAATTTTAATTAGAATACATTCATTCTTCATAATCAGATTAAATTCATGCGTTTACGAACATTCCGAAATCACGATACGTGAAATTTTAATTCTCACATAATTAAGAACGAATACCTTTCGTCGAATGATTTATTTGCTATTTGAATGATTGAGATATCACTTTAAATTCATGTGGTATGCCGAACATCAAGGTTTTTCTCATTCATTAGTTGCGTAATAGTGTTATAATTGAAAACATAACAGCTAAAGAGGTTATGACACCTCCACAGTTTTCAACTTGTTATTACGGCTATTGAAAGTAATACAAAATAATAGTAAATATATTTAAAAAAAGTTATAAATGAAGGACAACAGACTTAGATAACCTTAGGCGATACTTTTTTACATCATATCCATGAGTTAAGTAGAATTATTTCTAGTACGAATCTTAAGTCAGCCGTCTGATTTATCAAGTGAATATTAACAATAAAGCTAATAAAAAATATTTAATTACAATGAATACACGTAAAATAGTCCATAATTCCAATTTGATTAAAACCAAAGTCCTTTCGAATACAGCATTGAACTTCTGTTAATTGCAAACTTCGCAATTGGAGTCGTGCTTTAACAAAAGATTTCCATTATTAGATTTCATAGTTTTCTTTCCATCATGTTCTTGATGGTGTGGTATACGATAATTTCGTTGAAATTATACAATTCATGGGCAATAAAACGATATTGTTCTACGTATTAAATAACTCTATTGAAGTCTATTAAATTGTTATGCTTCTAGTGTATGCAATAATTGACCAATTTTAGTACTTCATTGACCGTGCTGGTTTGAACCGGGTGTGGTTGTTACTTCGATTTTGATTTGAAAATTTGAAAATATTTTTTTCTTTAATTATTGCGTGTACGCTACGCGGAAGTGTTACTAAATAATTATACGCATACGTTGCTTTTTTGACCAATTAAAATGCGGAATAATTTGTGATGTTACACTTAAGTAAAACTTACGGTTACGAAAATTCGTTTTATCATTTTCAATATTAATTTTAAAGTATGTATTTTATTTCTTGATGAAACTTTCAGATTTAATTATTGAATATGTGAAAATGAAATTTTTAACAGCGAATTTCTAACTTTACATATACTGTGAAAAATATTATTATTTTTTATTAAACGCATTAACTTGTAAATTACTCATTGTTTGATGATAACAAGATCTCATTCAAAATAAAAGTATCATAAATAGCCATATATGTAGTCCATTTATATGAACGAGACATGAATGGAAAATATTCATATGAGAGTAGAAAATATGACCTAATACTAGTGAGTTACTATAAAAAATATGATGTAATTTTTTGGTTTACAATCTATCTATTTTACACTATACGCAGATTAACAGAAGGTAATTTAGATCTCATTAACAACAGTCATAAACATCAAATATAATAATCTGCAGAAAAGACATGAAATAATATAATCTACAGAAAAGACAGTAAAATCTTATGATTACTATATTCAACTGTAAAATCATCTAAAAGAAAGAAAATGTTTGGGAAAAAAATATTCGACATTATTGAATTTTAATTAGAAAATTAATATTTCCTTAACATATCAATTTCATATGAACACTTAACATATTTTCACATTATTCAAAAATATAAAAGTACAGTACCGATTAAATAGACTGAACTTTGACATAGAGAAAGCTTATCTTCTTTTAAGTACTCGCACTTATTTTCGCTTTTGAAGCCTATCAAACTCAATTAACGAATATTTATACCAAGACAGATAGACGACCGATTCCTAATACGGCGAAGAATTTCTCTCGGATGAGCAACTATCGCAATTATGATGAAAACCAAGATGATCGATTCATACGAATGAAAAGCCACAATTCCCACTCTGCAAACTGACGTTTCCAAATTCATTAACCGCTCAAAAATGTCGGAATATTCAAACTACGGAAGTATTTATATTTCCTTTATGTGCATTTCACAGTTGCACGCATTTTACACATTAAGTGCTCATGTTTCAACATGCCATTTGCGCAATGCGTTAAGGGCTCCCGATCGCGTTGTCAGAGCGTTAAATTGCTCAAATTATAAAGAAATTAATCTGTATACACCCATTTTTTAGTTTGTTTAATTGGAGCATTACGAATCGTTGGATATTTCTCGGATTTGAAAAAAAAATCAACTCGAATCAATTCTGAATTCTGTCAGCATTCGTCAATTCAATTCGACAACAATATCAATTATATTGTTCGATGGAACTTTCACAATAATATGTCCGCTAATAAATTTTAAAAATATAACTATACAATTTCAATGCGATCGATTTAATTGGCGAAAGGGTCATGCGAAACGGCCACATTGTTATGAAAACTATCGATTATTAGAATATTATAAGATCGCTCGGGTCAGTTTGCAACAATCGCACACGATTTGACATAATCGTTGGTGCTCGGAGCAGATTTATGGATATTTTCTATGTCGACGGTTCAACTTGGCTAGACCCCTTGCCCACGTATAAAGCAGCATAAAGCTTTGTTGAGCAATTGACTGGATTAACTGAAATATCAATAATGAGTACCTAAGCTTGAAAGCCGGAAGGTCACATTATGAAAATTTAAAGCAAAAATTTGTGGAATTTGTCGACGAATGTGTGAACCTTGATGTATACGCATGTGCGTTTAGGAAGTGTTTTATTTTACGGCCTTGTTTGTTTTCAATAAATCCGTAATATATTTTTTTGATACATGCGATTAATTGAATATGTTTTTTGTGTGTACGCACTTTTTTGTCATAAGCCGTAATTACGTCAAGGTTAGAGACCTGAACGCGTCGCTTTCTATGCGACATTATAAAAACACATCTCTTCATATAAACTGGTCATTGGATACTATGTGGTATTATAATGATTTTTTTTTTATTTATGAAAACGGGGATCTCTCGATACTTGGAGTAAAAAGCGAGTTTCTATTGGTGATTGTGGAAAAAACTGTAAAAATATTTACTTGTGAAAGTAAAACATAAACCTAACGTTATTTATTATTTATTTTGAATTGTAGTAAATTATATATTTCACACCTTTATGGTGACGATTAATATTATAACTTTCATGAAAACATGTGTAGTAATAATTATATAAAAATCTAGGAAATTTAAATTGTAAGTAAATCAAAGTGTTGCATCTAACAGTGAAACTTATACCGTGAAAGTGATGATCTATGACATCTTTTCACACTGTAAACATGCAAGATTTATCAAATTTGACTATAATTAACGAGCTTTATAGAGAACATCAAATAATTAAATATAATAAATACCCAAACAATCTATTTCCTTATTAACATACTTTGATTCAGTCAAAAATTACTAAACAGACATTATTCATGACGCTAAAATATCGAAAATATTATGCAAATCTATCGAATATTAAAAAAAAAACAACATTATTACCATTTGAAACCATTCGAAACTATCTAGAAAGAAAACGGCACGAAATGGCCACGGGCTTCTTTACGACCGTTTTACCACCGTGCAGATTCGACATCTGAAAATCGACTTTCGCACACTTCCTCAATACCGACTGATCGATTCGTCGTCATCTTGGTCTCTAATTTGCCATTCCGTCTGATGGCATCGCTTCATGATCGAATTTGAATAATTAAACCGTCCGTCCGTTAAGCGTTTGCGAAAACTGGCCGGTGAAACTGGTGGGAAAAAATCGGTTCACATGGACGACGAAAATTAAACAGTTTGATGGGTGAAATTTAATCGATACCCGAATTATCCTGTCGGCTTTGTTTTAATAATTAATGATCGTTAAATAAAGGTTAAGTCGTGTTATAATTAATGCCGTTTTCTATTCAAATGTTTTCATTTTCAATGGGCGTAATTAATTTGATATCGATCATTTCATTATTCGCACTCTCTTTGCATAAAAAAAGTAAATTACTTGAATCATTAGGGTATTGGATATCGGATTTAAGCTAATAAGAATCATCGTTTCTAACAGTTGAAATTTATAACTGATAAAGATACCGTAATTGTATATATTGTAAAGTAGGAAGTATTTAGATATGCGTTTGATATAAAATTGCTATATAATTTAATATCTATTTGAAACGAACAAGATGTATCCCATATAAATCAATGGCTTGTAAATCCGGACGGTGTTGAAATATTATTCTACGAGTAGGCGTTAAATTATGATAAGAATAACAATAATTTAGAAATACATAATGCATTGATTCTATAAATTAATATCTATAATGCAGTTCGAAAACAGTTACATAATATTTTACTGTTTTTTAAAACAAAAATCGATTTTGATTGCAACCAAATTGTTAAAAAATTTTATACTTGCTAAGTGTAAATTTATCATTAGCCTTTTGAATGAACTGACCGCTAATAATGTAGTAAAGTAAAATATTATAGTACTTTTATCTTTGTACATCGGATCGTAAACATGCGCAGACATAATGAAAGAGCAAATGAAAGGCTTACATTATCCCGAAGGATTTGTGGCTTTATATTGTGCACACTGACTTAAAATGGTTATTTTAAACTTTCATTGTATTATAGGTTCTTAAATTCATTGCCTTCAGCATACATTTTAATTATGAGGCATTTATTATTCAACTTTCTTTATTGTTTTTTTGACCATAAAAAATGTCACCTTAAATTCATGAGATTCAAGGTAAAAATCATTAATATATTGAAAATCATAGATCATAAATACATACACCTTTAACATTTCTATCGCATGAGCAACGTCACGCTAATTCAGAAAAAAAATCATATAAAAAGAAAGTCGGATATATCAAAATGAATCACTGTTCACCGAATTCCGGATCGATTATACGAAAGAGATTTTTTTCCACATCATCGATGACCAAAACGGAACTGCTGTGATATATCCGACCTTGGCTCGATTTACATGGAGGCTGTATCATCGTCAATGATTGAGCAACAGTCGTGATATATTATCATAATATATTTGTCACGATACGTTTTTTATACGCGTATCGGATTTCGGTAGTCGTTTGACTTCACGCAGTTGATTTTTAAGTTATTTTTTGTAAAGTTTCGTATTTTCATCCGAAATTGTAGACTAGTACATATTAATTCGAATGAAAATTGTGGGTTTTCGCGTGATTGTCGTAATTATAGAGTGGATTTGAAAGATCTGTTCAAAAGTAATAAAGCCATAATCGATACGTGAGAAAGCATAAATATGCGACACAACAGCTGTCGAACGAACTGTCCAACTTTTACCATAATCGAAGTGCACTTGAAGATTGAGTGCAGTGTGACTTGGAATACTAATGATAATAACTGCAAATGATTCGTATGAAATCACGCTTGACAAATATTAATAAGACACACGTATCGTACAATCTGAAATCGACTAGAATCGTGTATATTAAAAACGTGAAATGCATTTATCTTTAAAGTATGGAAAATTAATTAAGATAGAATTGTTGTAATTGATAACTCGCTGCGTATATAAGCTCTAACAAGATACTAACCCACTTTTTGTTCGAAATGGCATTTTTTAAAAGCGTGTCTAATGAGTGAATAGTTTGTTTATAACGTAGATTGGCGAATACCGCAAAACGATCAACCGTATAATTGATTCGGCTGTATGTGACATATAAAAGGGGTGCGAGAAAAAATCGACCGTTCGAATATTTCGAAATTAAATTTTGTAAAGCTCAAACAAAAAAATGCACTCACTCGGGTTGCGGAACCATAATTCGAAAAACAGTTGCGAAATTCATCGGCGTTAAATGCACATAAGCGCTTAGCAAAAAATTAATAAGTGTATTTCTAAACTAATGCAATTGCATATTAAGTATTACAGTTTTTTCGCAACCTTCATAGATCACCTAAATAATTGTTCAATATAAATATATCAAATCATTGGCGGTACTTTGAGTAAATTGCACATTTGCGGAATGCGCCTAATGCAGATTGCACATGCGCCTTTGACTAATTGTACGGCGTTTGGTGGTTTGATTTTGAAAAATATTCAAATTGCATTTTAAAACATGCTATGCATTCACTTTGATTGATCAATAATTACATGCGAATAAATCTCCTTATGATTATCGAATCAATTAACGCCGTGTTAAACGTTCCAACGTAGAATTCAGATTTTCTAACAAATCGCGCGATCTAAAAAGCAAATTATTGCACAAACAGCGCATTAAATCTATTTAGTATTGGCGAATTTTGCTAAATAACAGCTTTTTTTTATCAATATTGATTTCGATTTTATTTCCTTAAAAAGACGCCGTGCAAATTTAATGGAGCAATCGAAACTGTTGTACTGTTTGATTTCACCCGAATCAACCGTTTGAAGAAGATCTTTGTCTTACGTGGGAACCAATTATGACAATCATAATTTTTTTTTAATGTGAAGTTCCATTTAGCTGTCATAATTAATACGTCAATCGATAGATGAAAAAACGAGGAAAATTGTCTTTCGGTGCCGCGTCGAATTTGGGTTGCGCAATTCGACCGAGCAATATTGCTTTTACCTCTCAGCAATGTATGACAAATGTTACTTAATCGCACAAATTTCGCCTTGTTCAGTTTACAGCAGTCATTCTTGACTAGTTATGAATGTCAGTTTGATTATACGACGTATTTTGAACTGAAAATGTTCAATGAAAAAATTGATAACCGTATTTTGATGAAAACAGTTTATTGTTAAATGGATCAAGTTCAAAATAAGCTTCGTATAAAATATATATTTATAAATGTATCTTTTTACTTGGTTTAATATATTGAAATTAAATTGAAAACAACACTTTTCATTACCCTGACTTTCATTATTAAACAAAAAAAAAGTAAATAGCAGCCTTCACGATAACTGTGCGAGTTAGTCACGATTCATTTAATACAGAATCAGAGTACATTTTAGTGTTTTTCAAAGTACATGTACTCCATACGTATTTCTAAAATTAAAACTGGCTTCATTGAAGATTTCAGATTTTATCGCATACGTCTCACTGATTTCCATTGATCGTAAATCGATTTCTGTAAATTTTACATTGGATCGTTGCGACACATGATTAAATGGATTTTCATGTGGTGCCGCTTTTGGAAACGGAAAGTTGCGCAAAATTTTATATTATATTGTATTATATGAGATATGCATGTACGGAGTCGTGCCTAATAGAATGATTGTTATCTGGATAAAAATGTAAAACGTTAATGAAGTCAAACTCGATCGAATCTGTGCAAAATAAACCTAAAATGTGTGTAGAAAAAGTGGTAAAAAATGGTGAAAGCGTAACTTATATACGCACATTTATAGTCTATTTTGAAATATTCAATCGAATTGTGTACTAGCTTTGATATTAAAAACTTTCAAATTTTTTCATACCGTATCGAATAAAAAAATAAATACGAACTACTGTATACATTAATTAGTTTTATATTCAATAAATTTCGGCGTAGACAAAATAAGAAAAATCTTGTGTCAAAAAAATTGACGTTTATTTATAATAACACGTGTTACGTTCACACATGTATTTGAACAATTTTATTATTTTATTGGCGGAGAATATATAAAAAATAATAGTTCACTGATTTGAATTGGATAATGTATATAAAATTGTGTCGATATTTTATTATTAAAAAAAACCAACTGCTATTAAATATATTACGTTCGTTTTTAATTGCTAATAATTCCTTTGAACGCGTACGTATTCGAATCAACAGTAATTTACAGTGGGAAAAACTTCCAAGTAATTTAATCGAATACGATTCTGTAAATGAAACCAAACAATTAAATAATTTAAATTGATTTTTTTTCGAATAAATATCCTAAGATCTTCGCTTTCAAATCTTTCAGAACTTTCACGAAATTTCTAGTGCAAAAGCGATCGTCGCAAACGTAATACGAATGAACAGCAAAATTTATGTCATCAGATAAATTCGGTCGCTTTAATTTATGATTGTAAACACGTACGTGCTGAATTTATTATTTTCCGTTCCATCGAGCGAAACATCGATCTTCTCAAGTCGCGTGCCAAATCAGACCATTTTTTTCATATACGAAAATAGTCTGTGTCAATATGCAAAAAATATAAATTTTGGGCAGCGATGTTACAATAAATATAATTCTACTTTCACTATTCTTTACATAATTGAACATATTGTTTTAGGCTTTACATATCGGGTCAAAATAAATTATACTTTCTATGCGGAGCGCACATACATATACATTTGAGTACAAATCAGAGTTTACTTTCGTTTTAGCGTGGTTATTATTTGAAAAATTATATAAAACGGATACTTATTATAATCATGGTATTCGTCGAAGGGGTTTATTTGAATATTTTATGCGAAATTTAGTCGTACTTGAGTATTATGTTCGGCACATTTCAATGTTATAAATCAATCGAATTTATTACTGTCCATAACGCACTAAATCTTTCGGGCAATTAAAATTCGACTATAACTCGATACGTTTATCTAATTTGACGTGACCTTGAAATTTGAGCTTTCTAAATAAAATATTTTACTCTACAATTCTCAAATTGTACTATGTAGATTCAAAATGTCTGAAAAAAAGGAAAAGTCAGTTAAAAAAATAGAATTTATTCAATTAACACAAAGATTGTCGTGAAAGTATTTTAACGATCTCATTAATTGTTTTCAATGTTGTTTCATTAATTATTAATTAAATCCACTTAACAAAATGTAATGTATAATGATAAAAATCCATTGCCGACTTTTTCAAATCTAGTTCGATTCCATATACAGAAAATCAAATAAAAACAATAACTTGTTCGAATTGTGACCATTGGAAACCACTGCTATGAGCAATAAATTATTTTTCAATTACCTATTAATATTCAAATTCGGATTATTTCAAACAAAATTTAAGAACACACATGCATAGATAACTTTTATACCGCATTTTACGACCTCATGATACAAATATAAAATTTAATATTTATGCACATACGAAATTTTCAATTCACACACCCAAAACTGGAACATGCCTAATGCAGCCTGATAAAAACAATAATTACGAACCCGCAGCCACCTTGATCCGAATATTTGGAACTAGCCTCACTCATTATATCATCATTGTGCCGATAACATTACCCCTATTTTTATCGATAAGCATAAACGTCGAATCTATGCCATCGAGATAAGATACGAGATTTTGATTTATGAACTTTTTTAAATCGAAAACAGGTTGTTTTTAAAATGGCCAAAAAGCGATCGTTTTGCAAAAAAATTCTTTGTATATCGACGAAAGGGATCCGAAGCTATAGTTATTCAGCACGCAGACGAATAACTACTTTCATTTGACCGGCTTTTCGGCAGGTGCCGCTTGTATTGGACCGCAGTGTTACGGAATCTGGTAAAAAAAAGTATCTTGAAAAAATAGACTGTATTTTATATATGTATTATGCTATTTAAGGAAAATAGAATCAAAATTAACAATCACTAAAAATGGACTTAAGCAAAATGATTATCGAACAAAATTTTTTAACTTTCTTATATGTGTATTCCATCTTTTCAAACTCACTAGTTAATAGAGTCAACAAGTTGATACGAGAGATAATTTTGAATAAGATGATTTCAGTATTCATCATATCAAAATTATGCATTTTTAATGCTGCAAGATACATATGACCATAAAAAGGCTATCAACATTTATTATTTTCTCCCAATCATTCCATTAGCGACTTTTGAATCTACACCCTCATATATTTTATAGAAATGATTATGAAAAAAATGACATTGCCTCCAAGCGGACACTTTTACGGCAACAACTATCACTTTTGTAATGCCGACACAAGAGAGGATTAATTTACCACTGATGACCCACAACTAGTCGCTTTCACGATTAATTCGACGTTTTTCGGGAAAATTAGTTTATATCAAACACGAAAAATTGGAACAACGAACTTTCGTTACACGAAGCTGTCTCTTGCTTGTTAATATTTTTGACAATGTCTAAAATGATCATGTTATGTAACGAAATGAGTTAACACATACGTTATAAAGTATTACAAATTAATCTTACGACAATGAGTTCTATGACAATATTTATATTTACATTTTTTATGCAATTAATCAAACGACTGTAACGCCTTTTTTTTTAACCTGTCGCTCTGCTATCGAATCGGCGACAAGTTACAACATTTTAAGAAAGCAATTTTTGTTTTTTTTTTCAACGACCGCTCCATTGTATGGACAAGTGGTCAGACACGATTGTCTGAAAATGAAGTTTGGAGATGAAACGAGCGTTTCAACATATAAATTACTATATTTAAAGAGTTGACTTCTTTTCGACATTGAAAAGAAATTTATTTTCCAACGAATTATTTTGACATGAATTCGTTCTTTGATCAAAATTGTCGTTGTATATTTCTTGGGAAATCGGTATAATTCAAATGGGATTCGTTTTGCTGTCAATTCGTCTCAATTATAGTTGTAATATAATATTTCTCTTAGCATTGTAAACGAATAAAATTGAAAGTTTTCCAATTTACCAATAAAATTTATATTGCATAAAAATCGCAAATATATATAAATTCTTCAGAACATTTCTATTGTATTGTTTAGGTATATAAAATTTATCATGATTTTTTTTATCGCATTATCAAATTAGCAAATTCGAACCGAAACATTTTTATTTAAATCATATTAACAAGAGTGATTCGTCAATTTTAAAATTGTATAACACTATTACGTCTATTGTTTCTCTTATACATATTCATTATGCGATATGAAGATTATGCATATTGAACGAAACATTAATCAATCAACTATAATAATTTTTATTCCGGTTATATTGATGAATTTAAATCAAACCGATAACAAAAGAAAGCTGCGAATTCGAATTTCATAACTAGAGACCTCAATTTAATCGGCAGTCGAAGAAAATTTTACCGGTCATTTTCCATAATCATAATAATCATACGGTTTATTTTAAAATTAATTATTTTTAAAATATTATAATGTTCTGTATTCGATATTTCGGAACTTTTATTAACATTGTTAAATTAAAAAATTGCATTATTAACGATAATTAAAACATAAATTTTCAAAATTTATTTTCAGTTACCTTATTACGTAGTCTTTTTTTAATTTAATTATCACCCTTGATAATTAAACATCAACCATATAAATACAAAGAATTAAAAAATGTCAAGATTATCCAATAGCAAAAAAACTCCGTACACACGAATTACATTTTGCGAATTACATCATTGTCTTTTAGTGCGATTATCAACGGCGGCGAACGAACGAGTCGTGACGCATTCGAAGAACACTATAACAGGTTGTTACATAAAAAAGAATTAAATAAACAAAAACGGCGAAAAAAGTCATACGAGAGCGAATTAAGGCTCTTCCGCAATATCCTTTTTGTTCGCGAAGAAAGCTTTCGCGTGATCTTGAATAGGACGTATCGAATGCAAAACGATCTACTTTCGTTTTGCATCTGACTGATATATCAAACACGAGTTTAGATGTACATATAATATATTAGAAAGTGGCCAGATTAATGTTTTTACGATGTAAACGTTTCGTACAGTGAGGTGGCTAATTGTCCAAGTTGGATTTTTTTCCCGTTTTTGTACGTTGAGCGAAATTTGAAATTCGATTAGACCATACGGTGTCCATATCAAAATCCTTGAATTAACTAAGTGCAAATTTTTAGTTCGAATGCAAACGATAATAAATGTTATTTTTTTTTCTGCAAACGATCGGCTTAGTATGTTGTTTAACGCTATCGATATCAAAACCAAGGCAAGTGTAATTTTATTCGAATATAAAAATGTAAAGGTATCAAACTTTGATTACATACATGTGTTATAACAATTGATATATTGCAATTTTTTGTTAATTAATAATAAATCACTATCTCGCCAAGAAAATCTTTCTAACAATATATATAATTTATTTTAATACCAAGTTTTATTGCTGTTAAGAAAGAACCGCAATAATTTTAGAGTTCTATAATATATCCAATTATATGCAATAAAATGAATTAATATTGCTCAATATTTTGCAAATTAAAATCATTCGGTATAATATAATAACACTTAACTAATGGTTTTAATTGTGCGATTTAATTGCACAAAATTATAATCTGTTTTACTAGCCGATACATTTATACAAAGAATTCACAAGTTTTACGACTGTCACCTACAAAAATGCAATAAAATTCAAATGTTTATCACAGATCAAACTCATAAAATCGATAAAAATACTCAAACTGAAAATAATTAATCCATTTCGCATAATTTAAAGGTGTGGTTATGGGGCTTGTTTCATATAAAAACGATCCGAGCATAAAATTGCAATAGAGAACAAACATTTCTGTGAATTCCTAGACACGTTCGTATTTATACAGATACACTTTCGATTCTAGTGCGAATTTTCAACTCGGACAAACAATGAAATAAATTATATTTCAATCGAGAAGTGAAAGAGGAGAGAATGTGATCTGCATGTAAACTGCAAACCACTCAAAAGTAGTTCGCCTTTGACGACTTTTTTTCTCTTCTTATACGAAAAATAATGTATCGGCTTCTTGGGATTTTTTTGCCGGCAAGGTCGCTGTTTTAAAAAAATTCAGCAAAACCTGCTCACTAAATCTAAAAGCGTGTAGAAAATACATTTAACGAACCAACATGCGTACACTTTGCTAGAAACGGCCGTTTCAAAGCTCATAAAAATACCGATAAGGCAATGGCGATCTGTTAAAATCAATAAATAACACGCGTTAACGGCTGCGCTGTTTTTCTTACTTGTTTTCAGTTCATTTTCAGAATTTTATTATTGATTCGTTAATTAAAGATTTTAAATACAAAGTTTGTACTGATTTGGATAGATAAAAACGCCTGTCTATCCCGTTAAGTATATTTTGACTTAGTAGTTAATTATTTATGAGTTTCATTAGGTTTTTCCATAAATCACCTTGGGCTCGAAATGCTTGAGCTGTCAAATGTGGAATTTTATTCCCATTTATGGTGTACAACTTAATCGAAAAAATTGAATAATATATTTTTTATGCGAATGAACATTTATATCACTTATCGATAACGAGTACATTTATTTGAAGTTGATATAAAAACAAGACTAGAAAGAATTTTTATTTTTCAGATATATATTAATATTTGTTTTAAATCATTACAACAAAGCGCGTACAGTTATTAAATAGTGAAATATATATTATTTCATAAATTCTTAATAACAATTTAAAATATTTGCAAATGGCACGACTAAAAGACACGAGTTTGCAGTGCGAAGTTTTACAATCGTTCTGTAATAAAGTATACTGTATCCAGTTCAAATTTATAGATTTATTATACTTGTGACGGTTATCAAATCACGCAAGCCTTTAAAGTTTATAAGGTTACCTTTGGATTACTGAAATATACAGTATGCGTCGCAATATTTTACGGCAACACGTCGTTTTGCAAGTGATATGCGCACAGAAATCGATTCTAGCTGTCGAACAAATGAATGAATATTTTCCCGTTTTTTTTTCTAATATGCATCGTAGAAAGGAGGAAATCGTTAAAAAATTGATTGATTGCGAACTATTGTTTGAATACTTCAAATCGCCTTCTATCTCGAGAAATTATCGTCCAAATTGAGTAATTACCAGACAAATCGGTACGGTTATTCGACAGGATTTGAATACGTTTCGGAACGACTCATACAAATATAAATTGCGTATGAAGAAACCGGAAAACGCAGTAAAAAATCGGAATTTATCAGTTCATGGTCTAATCGAAAACCTTTCACTTCACGAATAGACTTAGCGATTTTTTTTCAAGTTCATTTTTTTCACGTCGTCGTCGTTCTTGTGTCCGTTAATTAATTGTGTCGTTCGCGAGGTATAGAATAGTGGCGTTTCGCGACACATATTTATTTATTCATTTAATGCATCATATTCGTTATGTTTCGACCTCTAAAAGCCATGATTTATGCGCTTAGAGCGGCTCAAAATCAAATTCAAATGAAAAAATCGTGACTTCAATCCCGATATAACCTTAAACGACCTCTCTTTCGTAGGGTTTCGTGTGACCGACTTTTCCGCACTAACGGCCGTTTTCGAATGCAAAAATACGCGGCGTATTTAGTAACCGGCATACGGTAATAGTATCATTAGTCGCGACATTACGAATCGTAATTAAATTATTTCAGATTTATTAATACGAGTGTCAGCGAAACGGCAGTTAACGAGCGTTCTACGAAGGATTTCGCTCATAAACTCTTCAATGTGGAAAGTTTCGTTCGCCATCGGTGAAATTTTACACAGTGAAAAGTTTTCGATTAATCAGATTTATGTATGTTTTTTTTTATGTCGGTTCAATAAAGTTTTAATTACGCGCTTCGGTACTAAGTCGTGAATTCCTATACTCATACGGTGAAGTACACTGGCTGCCAATTAAAATTAAAATTCTTAAATTCAAAACGTAGAATAGTTCGTGTTCAAATACCAGGTCAATTAATGTTATATATTTTTAACATAAATTGGATAAATATTTTAAATCAGCGCACGCAGTGTTGGACATGTAAACCGTATCGGTTACAAAAGCTCGATTCAGAATTAATTTGTGAAATTCGAGAAAACTAGATATAAAAATCGATATATAAATCATTTTAAATATCATAATTATTTGGAACCGAAAAAGTTTGTATGACTTAAATATTAAATCGAACCTGCTACTACTATACCATAAAAATAAATCGAGGTTTTCGTCACACATTATCATAATTCTGTTGAATTTCAAGCCAATGTTGAATGCAGAAACTAAATGTCGATATTATACGATAATTAAGAAACACTTCACGTATTTTGTAAATAGCTTTTCATTGAAAAAATGAGCCGTTTTCGTTTTATATATTTGACGATTTAAAAACAAGTATTGATGATTGAGTAAAAAATATAAATTTTATACTTATTATTTTGTTAATGAAGCACAAATGCATAGTCATTACATTTAATGGATTTTCAGTTTGTTTTTATTAACGAATTTATTTATTAAAAACCATACCATGTAGATAATTGAATATGACCATTTATCAAAGATTTTAACCATAATAATCTTATCGAAAGCAACAAAAATGTGTTATTGATATAAATATTTTATTATAGCAACGAAACATTTATGAATAGAAAACTTTCGGAAAAATAACGCACAATCTTACTAAAAATACAGACATTGACTATTCCGCTTGGGAAAAAATCCATCAAATTTCCCATCGTCCACCAATCAAAACTGAAAACCGAGCGAAAACACAACCAGACGACGACCTCTCGTCTTAGAAACGAGCGAGATAAAGAGCGTCGATCCCGCTCTTCATAAATAATTCAGATAAGTGCGTTGACTCGGCCAGACGAAGGTCGTCTCCGAGCCACTGACTCATCATCGTCATCGTCAGAACTCCTCGGACGCATGTACAATGTAACGGTGCTTCTTCCTACGCGACGATGACGCGTTCACCTCGATCTCGAGTTGCTCGACTCGAGCAGACGTTCAGGGTTGACGAACGGGGCTTTTTATGGCTTTTGTTCAACTTTTATTAATTGAACTATTAAATTGGTCCGATGTTAATGACATCGGCGCCAATTGGTAACCATAGCATCCCCTATATATAATAGCGGATTTCTGTGTGTCTGTGTGTGTATCTGTTCGTTCGGATGACGCTCGCGACTTTTTTTCCGCGACTTTTAAATGAACGACCCGAACCCGAATGATGATGATAATGGTGATTTTATTTTTTCAAATGAACGACCCGAACCGCGACTTATGATGATGATTTAACAAAACCACAGCCGATGTTACTAACGTCGGGCCTATATACTATATTTTATAACCGTGGTCTTGCGAAATGTCTCCAGAATATAAGATTATATAGGATAAGATTATAGTCGTTATTATAATGACCATAAAGATTAAATTCGGAGCTCGCGTTATAGCCGTTCTCGTGTAGCGATTATAGCCGTTATGCTTTAACGGCATACAGGCTAAATTGGAATGATAAGTCGAGAGCCTCGGAACGATAAGTCGAGAGCCTCGGAACGATAAGTCGAGAGACGGGTCGTTCATTTTAAAGTCGCGGGCGTCATCGAACAGACAAACACGCAGACGTACACACAGAAATCCGCTATTATATATAGGAGACTCTTTGCATAACCTGTGTTGATTAGTGGGAAGTCAGATTTTCACCTTGATTGATCATATTCGTGTATTTTTGGAGGGTGGTTTCGAAATGGGTGAATTCCGGTTGTTTCTAAAGAATTTACATTGTGTCCTTTATAATTTATTCTTTTCGGGTTGCGAAAATGGTGAATGTTGGATAAATTTGAGGTTTTCGGGAAGAATTTCTAAATTTTCATCTTTTTAATTTACAACTGGGTAAATTGGATGCAGGAACAGGTTTTTTACATTCACATGAATTTGTCATGTAGGTATGTGAAGCATGCGATTTTTTTTAAACGATTTAAATTATATAGTTGAGAGATTTATTTGAATTTATTTTTTATTTTTGTGACGAAGGGTATCTCGTGGAACTTTCCAGTTACTGTCGAGTATTAAAGTTAAGCTGTGAATACGGTGCATAACTGCTTATAGCATGTATACGTAATCGCTTGTTGTTAAAAGTAACCTTTTCCTTTTTACTGTGTGATAAGAAAAAAATGATCAAACTTTCGTGATATCGGATATACTTTGTCTTATAGTGGATGTTATATATTATATAATAAATTGCGCGTGATGATAATTAATTTGATATAAATAATTGAATCCAAGAGTTGTTCATCAATTTAATATAAATGTTATGCTATTGACATTTTCCCAATTAATACTTTTCGAGGAAAATTTATTTTGTCAATTTAAAAAAAAAATGACAATTCGTTAAAGTCAACAAATATTTTAATTCAAATATTTTCGTTCAAGGAAGTAATTAGCATGAATATTATTGATTCTGATAAAATTAATTAATATAAATACTGGATAGATATTTAAAATTTCCCACTATAAATTAAACAAAACCAAATGACTTAAATTGAACGAGTCGAACTGAGCCATAAAATTTAATTTATCACAGTTTTTCAATTTATTTTAATGTATTAAAATTGTTGCGAAATTGAAATATTCAAATACTTATTCGAATTCATAAATTATTCGAAATCCAATTGGTCGAACAGTGGTGTTAACTCTATAATTTAATAGATATAAAAATCAAACTAAAAAAATTCACAACGGATACGAACAACACGTGTTACTAATAACTCAAATCCATACCAAATGTTCAATAATATGAAACGTTAAGCCGAAAATTATAATGATGTGACCCTGACATCAAAACACAATTAATCAGAGCAGGTAAAAGCCCTTTTATCCATTCCGACCATAAAAAAACCAACGAAATTCAACCCAGCACAATAAATCAGGCCGAAACATTACATGATCAAAACGAAATTGCAATAGTCAACCCTGCGAATACCGGCGACCTTTGCCAAGGCAGTTTCTTCATTCCACCGTTTAATTATAGTGCGGCAAGCAGACGAGATAGGTTCATAAATAACATTGCAAATTGACGATGATGCAACTGATCTGATGATGTTCGCCGTGAAAGATGTTTCAATGGTGCGACCTCGTGCTCTCTCGTCGCGGTTCAAGTTCATGTTAAACCGGACTAATCGTGGTTTTTGCAACGACAATGCTATTTTTTTGTGCGCGTATGTTTTTTTTTATGTTTGGGAAATATTTTAGATGAGGTTTTGTTTGTTAATGAAAGTGTACACCTATTTTTTTCCAATCAAATTTGTATATGAATATGGAAAAAATTGATTTTTGTAATTTAGGTTAATGGAATGTTTTGGATCTGAATTCAGTAAATTTTCGTTGCGTTTGTGGTTAATGATGTTGTTATGATGAAGTTTAAATAATTATATTTACGAAATGTCGCCTAATAAGGGACAATATATCCGCAAAACAGATATAATTCGTATGGGAAAATGATTGATGAAAATTCTTTACGAGGCCATTTATGGTTTAATTAAGGGGAGTTCAAATATTTTTCGCTTTCTCCGTCTCGATTTGATTCCACATTTGAACATTGAATTCATAACATTTACAGCAGTTATTGATAGATTGATTGGTTCAATAAGTGTACCTTCCAGTTATCATGACACGATTACAGACAAAGAATGTTAATTTACAATATATCAAAGATTTCTAATTAGAGTTGCGCCATCGATTCGATTTTTTGTCATTCCAATACACTTGCATTTTCAATCGGATTGGATTCTTGTAATGTTTCACAATCAAAATCGGTAGGATTTCTCTCCATTGACGGAGGAAGAATCGCCTTAACAGGACGACCTGGAGGTCTCTCCCATAGGTGTGAACGTTGCCTTTAAAGGTCCTCATTAAATCGTCTAAAACACGATTGAGGAATTACGTACATGATCTATGTACATTTGAGATATTTTTCGAAATGACTAAACGAAGGTCAAATATCAAGCGAGCCGACTATATTGAGTTACACATTGTTAGAGAAAATTGCGTGCGGAGATCATTAAAATGTGTCATTTCGAAGTTTATGCGAATCCTGTTTTACTATAATATTTTATATAACAATCGAGCAATGGACGCGTAGGTGTACTACTGTGTAAATTAAGTAATGAGACTGGCAACGTCGCGTTGGATCTGGCAACGTTGGAGGCGCTGGGCTTGG
>JAOXNN020000058.1:962108-986451 GCA_028571205.2 Hydropsyche betteni | reverse complement strand
TGTGGCTTCAGAAGGATGTTATTTTGAGGGTGACAATATAGAATTGTAATTTTATTTGAATAAAAAAATTAAAAAAATCAGTCTCATTACTTAATTTACAGGCCACGTATATCCGCTTATTTAAAGTATTCCAGATCCTAGTACAGATCATGATAAAGAATACTTTAACATACGATTACACGCGATACGTTTAATTGAAGTTAAAAGGAGCTGTTCGTATGGAAATAACAGAGTTGTGCAATATCTCGTTTCAACTAAATAAGACTTTGTAGCCGAAACTTTCTTGTGCCGGCAGTATTGTGCCAAGTACAAAGCGAATACGTTACCTTAGTTAAAGGGAAAAACGTTACGTAGTGTACGAAGTTGACCCAGAAGGCGAAATCCTGTTTTCATGCTATCTGGTTTTAAAGCAATGCAAATTTAACTTGCATAATGTCATTTTGCTTAAGATATGCCATTGGATAATACTCAATTGTAGTATAATATCGAATATATAAAGAAAGATTCTTCATATTGATTCAGTTAACATTTCAATTAAATATTGTATAACGTTCATAAAGAAATTTCATGAATTATTAAGCTTTTAACGCCCAATAATTGTGTATTGCAATACCATATTTGTTTTTCACCGAACAAATGGACTTTTAAGTCAATCGCAGACATAATATATCAATCCCATTCGGAACAAGACTCATTTGGTATTGACAATACCTCACCGCGTACAAAATACAAACCATATTATCTGAAATTACTTAAATACCAAATAAAATCAAGTGCAATACATTCATCATCACAACCGAGCCAACTAATGTCAATCACCGACCATCATCGACCGCAAATGTTGAAATCATCGCAGACCCATAGGCGCAATCGACACATGTCTTCGAATCGGCGTTGACGGATAGTCAGAAGACCACGATTTCGAAATTCGATCGCAGATCTTAACAGTTTCATGTGTGATTCATGGTGCGTGACCGGAATGCGAATGCCGTTTTGATACCCCTGTCATTAGGCTGTCGAATTAAAAGGCGCACGTCCTTAGCCGAGCTCGAAGTGCCTCGTTAGCTGGGCAAACTGGTCTATATATTTATAGTGGATAATGCATTTATTCATAGTAGATGTTTGCTCGAGAATGTTAGGGATACGTTCAAGTACGAGATCGTAAATGGTAAGTAGCCTATTCGACGTTGCGCAATGTTGAACTGCATGCATACGGTAAATTAGTTGCTGAAATGTTAATGTGTACAATTTTATTAATATCGGTGCTATTTCAATTCCGTAGTTCTTTTAATAAGTCGATAATTGAATTATGTAATGTTTCTAAATTTTATTACTCTTGTTTCAACGTCAAAGTTAATCAAAGGAATAAATATAACTTTCAAATGTAAAATATCTCAATTAAAATCGAATTTGATTCATATTATGCAATTGAGAATTATCAAATTGTTTAGCCCAAAACAAAGGACTATAAATTAAATTTTAATTGACGTAAGCTGTTACCGTATTCTATAAGTAACGTGCGACACATAAGAAATTTCTTTGTCCGATATCTCAATTCGTTTACTTCCTATGGGCTTAAATCGAGTCACTGGTAGAATTACAAATTGACCGACATATCATATTGATGATTATGCTGCAATTTAAATAGCAATAAATTGCATAAATGACAAATAACCTGAGGCGTTCTGACGAATACTATGTATTACGATAACATACGCCCGTTTCTCTTTCCTCGATTTTTTTTCTGTTCGTAATTATTAGCGAAATTATTGAAATTAAGCCCACACATTCTCCAGAATCATCACAGTCGTTAAAAAATATAATCAGGCAAGTTTTTGATTTATGGAAACCGAAAGAATCGAAACGGCAGGGCAATTTTGTCGTTTTCACTACACGCCCACGTACTCTCACTATCGACCAAAGATAAATTACAAAGAATTGTGTTATGAATTCTCAAATTAACAGCGAGTCAAATAATAATATGGTGATAAGCCAAGATTGCACTGATTTCTTATTAAATTTCGTGTGTACGAAATTCCGGGCAAGTAAATAAATTTTAATTGAGTTTTAAACGGGTTTATCGATGTTGTTCCATGCGTAAGCGGCGTACATCATGCAAATTTTTATTATGGTTAATGTTATAATAAGTCATTGAAAGTGAAAGTTGATGAAATTCATGAATAGTGGCGAATATTACTTGTGAATCTTAATTTGTAAAGTTTTGCGCTACTTTTTCTTATGAAATTGACGTAATTATGCAAATTAAATTATAAGTAAAAACGTGGAAAGTATATCGACTACCTATTTATATACTCCCCCACAATTATTTTCCAGTGAAACTATAGATTTAGTTAATTAGAATAAATGTTATATAATTTCAAAATGTGCTTAGAATCAATTATTAAATTACTGGATAAGGTTCGCCAATCTCGTAAATGCTCTGATTGAGATTATTTTATTTTCATTGAGGACAAGAAATCGATCTAGCTATTATTTATATATTACTTTTGCAATAATTGTTTTCACACACTTTATAAAAGCAAGGTTACTGTGGAAAAAAGGGTTCTAAAATCCCATTGCCAATTATGGGAAAAAGCCGACTCAGTATTATCAAATATTCAGCACTATAGAATTTTACGACTTGCAATTATTTTTAATTGCAATACATTTTCGAAAATGTTTTGCAAAATGAGATATTTTGTGAACGTATACAGATCGATTACCTAATGTAAATCCAAAAAGAATTACCAGAATATGTTACCATATAAGAAAAGTATTCTAATATAACTAAGTAATTCAATTTTTTTTTTTATATTATTCACATTTACACAAATTACAGTATAACTGTTATACATGAACCAATTAATATGTCACTACTGAATTCTATGATATTAAAATTATATCTTTACTCATATAATATTGATTTATGAAATATTATATTATACATAACACATTCAGAAATCAAGACCATACATTTTGTATTGAAAATATAATATTATGGATCAGTTGAGAAATCTCGCTCTGTTTGAGATTTTCTTGGGAAAATAAAACAATTTCGTTGCAACATTAATTATACAATAATGCGCACGTCTTATTAATAATCCAATAAATGTCATCGCATAAATAACAACCACACAATAGCTTTGTATTCGAAAAATATATTATAAACACGATTTTCAAACATTTCAAAACGATCTTGAAAAAAATTACAATAACAATACCAAAAATATGATTTATAAAAAATTTCGAAACCACACCGAAAGGTATAAAACGTTATATTTTAGGTAGACGGTCGCATATTTTAAAATTTTTACAACACTGTACAAGTCGATGTATAACATTTTCCGAATAAATATTCTTTCGATCGTAATTCAATGTGAACATGAAAACGGCATACTTAACCGTATATTTTGTAATCAACATGCTAGGAAAAAATTTATAATGAGATAGTAAAATGTTTCCCTTATCCATCGTTTGATACAAAAATAAGTTTTTACATATTTCTCAAAAAGCAATAAAACCATTATGAGTAGGCTTTAATACCAAACATGGATTTTTTCATAAAACCAATCATTAATCATTGTATTTACTTAGTTTGAGCGTGTGAAATTAATACGTTTACTTGCGTTACCAAATTTGTCACATGGACACCTCGGTCTACTTTGAAAAAATTTGTACAAAAAAATTCAAAAATAAGTAATAATTTTAGTTCGAATGTTAAAAAATTGTAAAAAAACATGGTATTTTTTTAGAAATGACGATATATGTAGTTATTTCTGAATACTTGTAAAACATGATGAAAAAATTTATTACATATTCGACCCATTTTCATACAATTTATATCAATTGATAGATTGATTGATTACAAAAACATTATAAGAATAAAATAATGTCCACTTATATTTTATTTTAATTGAAATTCTTAAATTTCCATCCCGACTTTTTATAAAAACTGAAAAACAGTATCAATACTTTTTTAGGACCATCGACATTTTTCTAAACGTTCGAAACGAAAACTAAATTCATTCACAAAAATCTAACAGAAGGAAGTCGCCGAATGAATGGAAAACAATCCGAAAATTTACAGTGCAGCCTCATTCAACATTGTATTAACTTTTGTGACCATTGTGTACTTTCGAAACATTTCGCACGCGTCCCCATACAAATGTGCCCGAATTGATTTTTGCGCAAGATAGCCAACGACCGAAAAAACATAATAATACGTATTATAATGGGTCCAATTCAAAGCGACTTCTGTGTGTCGAATGTAATTCGACATTTAGCGTCATACCCGATGCAGATCGAATAATGAAATCGTTCGATCGACGGTCTCATTCGGCACACCGAAATCATTCGACGATTATCAATATCGAACGGAAAAAAATTGACCCAAAATGTGACATGATTATATTTTACGACTTCCTGTCTATATAAATCTGTAAAAATTTCGCATATTTGTGAACGATTTTCAATTGATTCCTGCTGTTTTATTATTGTCTGGCTTTGTTGTGCTTGTACACGTAAGTACATATTCGGCAATGTTGACTTTCACATTTCTCACCTGTAAACGACTACGAACATTATTTAATCGAGCTGAAAAAAAATAACTGCTATGCACAAGCGTATAATGTAAATTTTGATCGCCCCCAATCGCATTTAAATTATTTTGCCCAGTGCAGTCGATAATTGCACGTTCAATGTATCGTTTTCCGTTTGCGGTTCCATTATGATAAACAACCGATTTTATAACTTGTTGAAATTCGTTTATTATCTCAATGTGTTTTATTATTTTAATCGCGTATAATTTTTTGTATTAAATGTAATATTTTTGGAAAAAAATTATTAAAACCTTTTTTTACATGTAAATAAATGTATTGAAGTGTATTAAAATTATATCGAGAAAATTTTCAACCAGATGGTTACCACAATCGTAATTAAAAAACTATACGCTCGCTACCAATCAACCAAATCTAAAAAAAATGACAAAACACATATGCACACCATTGTTAAGCGAATTGCATAAGCGCAATCAATCACATTTTTTAACGAACGAATTCGCGAGAAAGTAAATTTGTCGTGCGATAATAGATTATTTTTTCCTCTCCCTGCCAGAGGTTAAACACGTGAAGATTTATGTTATTGAAACATTTAAATTTACGACATAAACTAGGCAATTTTCACGTTTCGTGTGCACTCCGGTACTACGTGAGCCATTAAAGTCCGCGTGCATGTCCGCTTATGCACCTGTTGCAGTTTCTGCAAGCAGTAAATCTCAGACGAAGCCTTATTGGAATTCTTATGCAAATTTGAAAAGCAGAAAACCTCATTCAAGTTATATTAAAACTAATTGATATAAATTTTACAAAATGCCTTCCGCTTACAAAATGTCTTGTTATGATTTTCGTATATTTTTTCTTATATTTATTATAAATTTTCAAGTGCATGAGCATTATAAAAATTTTAGGTTATTCGTGTATAAATGTATCAATTTTGAAGAGAATTTCATGACTTATGCAAATTAACTTGTGGATTGAATATGCAAGTAAATTATTGCATAATTATAAGATATTAGAATATCGTGCGTGTCGAAAGTTTCACTTGATTGATATTTATCTTTTCAAGTATCACTATCATTTATCGAATATTTTAATAAATTAAGCTTGTTTACCAAATGTAGCTATAACGACATAATACTTGATTTTAAAATTATGTGAAATTATTAAGCGAATTTGTCTTTAGAATTTCAGAAATCTTAGTACATGATGTAAGAAATTTTCTCTGAATAAATTAATATAGATTCTATGGTGGTAAAACGATCCTATATGACTGATTAAATATTATAAATTGCACATAAACACAATATTTACCGGTCATTTATCAAAAATATGATAAACCAAGGACAAAAAATAATCTAATGTAGTTATTTTTGAATATATTATATTTGACTTAGTTTTTAAAACATAAAATTAAGACACATTGTATTTCAATCACCTGTATCGTAAAAATCATGTCCATTTTTTTACTGACCGTTAATTTTACAATAAAGACAACTTTAATATGATTTATATTATACCCTGAAAAAACTTGATTTGAATCCGAACACTTCTAAAACAGGATTCAACAAACACTTTGAAAAAATGTCCTCGAAACATGGAAAAAAATAATCACGGAACCCGACCCAATGAAAAGTGTCATTTTCTAACAATAAACGAAATAAATAGGATACGTCGCCTTTTAATCACATCGAATTCGCAAAGTAACCGAACACATAAATATACTTTTTTTTATATTGAAACGTTGACTAATAATTATAACGAAATAGCCGGAAGCGAAACGACCTCGATATAATTTAAATCGAACGCATTACTATTGCAACCGAAGCAGTTGTAGGTACTAGTTCGCGCAATATCGCAAACAACGATTTTCCGAATTTTCCCACACATAACGGCATTTTTCTCGTTCACATTTCACAGTGATTTTTTTAAAGCTGATCACATAACATGTGTTGTTGACGAATTTACGATTTTAACAAGATCCAGTTTACACGCCTCGAATTGGAACGACACGCGACCAATAGAACTTCGTGCGTTAAGAAACACTAGACCGGTCCATAAGTCTGACAGTATCTGATGTTACTTAAGATCAAAGTTACACTTTTGTTGACACTAGAATGATTCTGGCACTTTGATCGAATCGAAATGTCTAGGAATTTTGATTCGGATAGGTGTTTGTTGAATGGATTTGAATCGTATCGAAATATCATATTACCAAGCAGACAGTAGGTATCTTGGATATTGTAGCTAGTAAAATCTTGAGTTATCTAAATTATAAAATTTATCTTCAGTATTATAGTTCAAAGTGAAATATGTATTATAATAATAAACAACTTTTGAAAAATTCAATATTTCATTGATCAACATTTCAAAGAATTTATTATTTATTTATTTTAAAAGTCTGCTGTCTACAATCAAATTTAAAATTCTGTTTCAATTATCATACTATGTATATCAAAACAACAAAATTTTGAAATTAAATAACATATAGATTTTCGCCAAATAAAACTTTCACTCGGTGCGTTTTTGCGCTTACATTTTCAAACGCGTGATAAAAAATTTGCATGAATGATAAAATTGGATACGATCGCTGAAGCGCTTCATGAAAGTTAAATATTTTTACATATTACATAAAAAAATAATAGAACGTGTAATCGATCCGTCGCGAAATTAAAATTTTAAATAATGCATTATCACGTCCCGAGTCCATTGTTTTTACTGCACGTACGCGCAATGCACTTTTTATCCGATCCTTCACACTTTCGCTCGCGGAATGCACCTGAATGAATAAACGCATTTCAAAAGCGATCATGGCATTGTAATTGCATTTAAAGAAAAAATGTGCAACGGTGAAGAGTCAATCGAGCGTGAAAATGCATTCGGTATCCTTGCGCACGTACACATTTTTATTGCTGTTTGTTTATTGTTATAATAGACCTGTTTGAATAGTAAGTAATAAGCGTGTCATTAGAAGTTAGAAATGGAAAGTGAATTAAAACTTTACGTCACCGTATGCAACCCATATAACGATGTTTCTGATACTATCGGAAGTTCGAAAATTTTTCCTTATGGTATATAATTATATTTAATAAGGAGAAGGTTGTTCTTAAATAACTGAATGATCTAAGGCCAAGGACATTTAACCACATTCATCTATTGATTGAATCATATTTTGTTTAACTTTATTGATCTATGGAAATTAGCGTTTCACAAAACTAAAATAATTACTAAATTACTAGTTAATTAAACATTAACCTAATAAGACATAAAAAATGAACACGCAACTCTTGATAATAAAAATTTTGCTTTGGCTTAGTCAACAAAATATTATTTTCATTGTATATATTTTTTCACACTCAGATGAACAATACATTCCGATTCACCGGAGAGAAAGTACGATTTATTATTTTAAATCAAGGCAAGAATTCACTCATAATATCCGCTTTTTAACTGTACCGTTTTACGCAACTGCACGTATAAAACAACTTGAAAAATATCGATTTTGATCATTACCTCGATACGAAAAAAAAGAGGTTTATTTTAACATAATTCGCGTTGACCACAGACTACGCCTATATTACGCCAATTATGAACCGTTGACTGTCTGGAGATTTTTTTCTCGTTTTATTTTTCATAATACAACCTATTTTAATGAACTGATCGACGCGGAAAATGAACGCATTTGATTGATATTTTCTGTCCGCATTAGTGTCATTATATTATATATACTTTATTCTAATCGCTTGTATCATGTTTGAAGTTATGATTGTTTCCTATGATAATATGTTAAATGTTTTATTATTATCTGTTTTAAAATGGCGATTTATTAAAATAACATTCAGCAAATTTATTTCTCAATTAACCAGACGTGAATGGAAAAGTTATCGGTTTCAGTTGTTTTTTTTTTTTTGTTACTAAAGTTATCTAATTACATGAAAAGTTTATAACATTTTGTTCGTGATATACTAAAATCACGATTTCGTTGCACAAAACCACCTGCCTGCAATTAAAAATAAAACACATGATTATAAAATTATAAAAGAGCACTGTCAAGTGCATTGTTTCAGTGTTGGGGCCGCAGTATTGTCTTCTCATCGGCCCACTTTTGCGTCACGACCACACTTTTAATGGACCACCGACCCGTGGTCGTATTCGAAATATCTTAGTTTTTACTCGTTTTAATTATGATTAAGTGGCCTGGGCGAATTCTCGAAATCACAGCCGACCTCGAAGACAGCTGCTCAGATATATAATATTTCCCCAACAGGATATGTTATATTGTATGTCGATGTCGGCAGTTATGCCTTGGTAACCAGCCAGTCCCTAAAGCATGTGTTGTTTTTTTTTTTTTCAGTGAAATTATTATCATTCTGATTTTATATAAATATATATTTTTTTTAAATTTCAGAATGTATTCTATGAATCAAATCAATTTTTGATGAGATCATAAAACCGCTGAGTATAATATAATAAAGATCTGGGGATTAAAATGCGAAAATTATATATTATACTTGATCATTTTTATTCTATAGATACCGTAACCTTTAGAATGAATCATAGTAGTAGATGACTTACTCATAACTTTTATTGTTTGTTTTAAAATAATGAAAAGACATATCTGATTCTGTTATTATAGAAAAATATAGGCCGGCCATTATCTGTACGTCGAGAAAAATGTATCACGTCACGCGGATACATATTAAAATAATGAATTAAATGTTCGAGCATAACTATCGTGATCAAACTATTATGTATGAAACGCTTAAACGAAACATTGTTCGATACCTTAACAATCGTTCGATATAATTAATAACACCTTTCGTACTTTAATGGCCGTCACAAATGGATAATAATATTAAGGTATCGCACACTTTGTCTAGTTAAAAAAAAAATTATATTCGCGACCTTTTGAACGTATTAGCATACACCTCGATAATCCTTTGAATAATTTCAAACATAAATATACGACAACTGATTCTGATATTGATTTAGCACGATTACTTGCAAATATTGCACCGAGACATTATCTAGTCTATTTTTTCTGTCCGATTGCAATAATTCTCGTTATCTCTTTCCTAGGTTGCGAAATTAAACGAGCACTCGAAAATTTCGCCTAGTCCGATATCGATATAATAGTGTACAGAATTGTAGCCTTTCATATCCTATTTTGAGTGTTTTTGCGTACGTTTTGTATAGGAAACTTCACGTAAGCGGCGATACGAATCGTAAATCAACAGGACCTTTCACAGCGGAAAATACTTGGCGTTGTTGTGCTTTTGTTTTATTTAGATCGTGTTAAGCCTTACACGAATGATTCTGAACAATCTCGATAAATAATTAATGAAGAAAATCGATTTTCAATCAGCCGAGTGTACAGTTTTGGAATAATCAATGAAAATTGTAAATTATTGAACGAGCGGAGCTAAAAATATTAAATCAATATTCAACGACAAATTCAAATTATGTCAAGTGTAATTATCGTTGATAAATTATTGTCAACGATGAAATTGATATAAAGTTCACTGTTGATATCAATCTCTATTAAAGCTCGCTGAAACATCAACGCAACCTTCAATGGTTTCACAACCCTAATTTTCCAGAAATTTACACTTTTATCATATCAAGGTTGCAAATTACAGATAACAAAACGTTGAATAATCATTGTTCGACATTAACGGCAATCATTTATCCCAATCAACCACTTAAATTGCCGAACGTTTCGTTATCGCATGCAAGAACTTTTGCAATACAAAAATGTATAAGTTCGATATCAATTTATATAGAGTCTGAGTAATATAAACATATATACTATATATTAATATGAAATTAATCCTTTGAATAAATATATATAAATCCATCCTCGATTCAAGTGAAATAATTTCGCAAGTTTTATTTTAATTGATATTGCAGTATTCGCACTACGTACAACTGTGTGACCGTAATAATTATAGCAATTTTTCAATATTGCCACCTTTAAACGATTAGATACAATCCATATAAGTTAGTTCGAGTGAATAAATGAAATCACAACCTTAATAAGTATTCCGGAATAAAATTAATTACGGTTGAAAACGGCGAGATAAAAGTAATTCTAAATCGACTGTTTTTGCACTGACAATTTTACGTTCACTCTCCGACTAGATCTTTCAGATATCTCAAATCATTGTACGCCTGAAATAATCCGATTCGTTTGTATAACTTCAATAAAAGGGACTGGTTATGTAGTCGATATTATGTGAATCGAGTAGGCTTTACTCCCACGCTTAAGCAAATGTCATTGTTTGAAATACAAATATTATTGAATTATTATTTGTGTTCATATTATTCAAATACATAAATCTGCGATGTGCTAATACGCGTATTATTTATAATTTATATAATACGCGTATAACGTCTTCAGTTTTCTGCATCGTCGGAGATTAGTGATGCGTGTCGCGAATTTGCGTTGATTTAAAAAAATCGATATGAGTCGTCGTATGTAGATTGAAAACAAGTCAAATATTTATTTTTAAAGAAAAATTTGTTTTTGCAATTTTCTGTAGCACATTGTAAAAAAAATCTGCACGACAAAAGTTTGCGAATCGTGAGCTTTCGATTAACAATTCGTTACAATGAGTTTTAAAAGCCATAACCTCGGTTAACTCACGCTTATTTGCCATTGTAATATTTTCATAATACATAAGTATGATTACTATTTTCTTTATTGTTGCAGAAATGTTGCATTAACGATTACTTGGACGAAAAAAGATTTGTTTCTATGGAAAAATCTTCCGATTTCACATTTGGTTGTCATAAATCAAAATGAAACGAAGCTCAATTTCGTCGGCTATAAAACGGATTGAGTAATAAATCTATATGTTTCGTTTTGATTTTTACATGTTTCGTATATTGAGTGTGCTTCCGTGCTAATTGCATATTAATTTGTTAGTCGATACGCGTATCAAATGTAAAATAAAAATATATCATATATAAGAGTAATCCAATAAAATTTACTTTTATTAAACGTCATATGTGATACTGAACAGCAATAATCAACGCAGAGTAATAAACGAATTCATAGAGTAAGTAAATTGAATTTCATACATATATTTTATTTTATACGGATTGCGCTCGTTGACCATTTTGATCAATCAACACAATTTTACAGTGAATTATTAATGCAGGTGCTAGTAAAATTTAAATTATTGAATTCAAATCGAAATAAAAAATCAATGCAATATTTTATGTCAGCCAAAACGTAGGCGTTTACGATTGTAAAAACCCTATACATTGCTCGGAACGCATTATAATCAGATTGTGTACAAAATCTTTTACGTCAAACGTTTTATTTGCTATTTTTATACGATGTTTATTAACAGTGTTGCAAAGGCTCGCGGCTATGTGACAATTTTTCATAGATCGATAATAATTGAGGCGACACTCGTTCGTATGACACATTTCTAAGACGAGTTTCTCAACATTTCGTAGTTATCATTTCAAACAAGACCATTTATCCGCAATCAGAAATGCCCCTAAATGGGTACAATCCCTCCCTCGATAGCCGCGTTTAATTGGCAGACGTTAATTAAGACTGTGTTTCTTAAAAATTGAATTTTTAAAAACATTCCCTAATTAGAGGTATTGAAAGCGAGAGCAAACATTGTATACGTGCCGGTGAATGGAAAATCGTTCGTTGACCGCAGACGAATTTTTTGTGAAATATGAATGAAATTCAAAAAATTTGATAGTCAGGGTCGTTCCAAAAACGACCTAGAAGGCATTTAACTCTGTATGTTACCGATTTAAACCGCGTTTCGTAAGTGGATATATTTTAAAACTTGACCCAGTTTATGACCTGTGTATGTGCCGTTTGCGTGTTAAGCCCACAGACGGATATCGCACAAATATTTCGATTTATATGAGAAATTTCGATTTGAAAACACATAAAAATCATGATATGAACTTATTAGAACCACTTTGTCAGACTACCATAGAATATCTTGATTTATTGCCGTATTATTAAAACCGAAATCTCCTCGGAGTGGTCAATTGGTCCGCTTTCATACGAGAACCGACCACTTTCGCAATTCACACGTAGGCGTTTCTAACACTTGAAATATTTTAATATTAAACATTCGAACTCACCACCATCCACCATACCGAGAAAACTCGTCGAATTTCGTACCATCAAACGTCGAATTAACATCGCCCGAACGATTAACGACTACAAACTCTTGACCTATCTGCTTAACTGCGATTTCGCAACATCGTCATGTCACGGTCAGAAATATTCTACATACAGAAAGAAAGCAGCCAGATTGCGAAATCGGACACGACCGGTTCGCAACGTGAAGCATCTTCTAGTGGTCAGACGATGAATCGGAAGTCAGATGCTGAATCATCGCCATCATCGGACCCGGTTAATGCACAACTGTTACGCAATGGTATATTTATACGTTTAGAGAATTGAAGCAGGACATGGTTGCTTGTGCAACAAGTCGTGATCCTCCGGAGCGAACGTGGTACTATAAAATAGACCACTTCCTCGGCACCTGAACGTGCACGTGATAGTTGCCGTGGCGGCAAATGCCACCTGAAACACGATAACGAAGTATGCTGATATAAAAGTGATAGTGAAACGTTGTTAGGCTAATGAATGTATGAAAAAATTATGTAGGAAATAAATCCGAAGTTTTTATTTGGTCATGAGAATGGTTGAGTTGTCTGTTTTTGGGTATTTCTATAAATTTTCTTGAGTTGTTTAGTGTAATTATTAATTTTTAGTATAAATTATATGTATTTTTGAAAATAAAAAAGTGAAAGTTTGAAGAGACCACTATAATTACAATTTTTTCAATTTAATTTAAACAATAAATTAAATAAGTTTTTTCGTAAGAAATATAATTTTCAAAGAAAAAAAAAAACAATTTTTTATAAATAAAGTATTGTTATTAAAAAATAATTTCTATCGATATAAATGAACAAGTTCAAACTCTAAGAAATATAATCACGCAAAACCATATAATTTTTGAACGAAAATATTTATTCCTCAAGTTTTAATCGAATACTTTTTACTGCATGTGCATCAGAATTTTTTTTTACTTTTTCAAAAATTTCAACAATTATGAAATTTTTAAAACTCATTTATTTATCACAAGGCGACAAATCATTAATTCAATTTATTAAAAATTTCATTGTACTTTTAACATTTATACAATATACTTAACTTTTTTTTTTCAAAATCGTTTTCGCAAAAACTGCACGCAAATATAATATCCATTATAATGTGGTATGTGAGAAAAAGTGTAAATAAGTATAACACGTAAAAATTTCAACGAAACCAAGGTTTCACAAGGTGAATCGAATCGTGCTCGCAAATTGCAAAGGTGCTATTTCTTCAGGTCGTAAAAGAGAAATAATCACGTTTTTTTTCAGAGTTTTTGGAAGAAAAAATACGAGCGAATCGATTCTCTAAAACAGCAAAAAATGCGATTCGATCTTAGAAAGTGCAACTGTGTCGCGAAACGCGATGCACTCCTTTTTATCACAATTTAATATAAAAATAAAATTACTATTTGTCGACTCTTTTTGCGATCGTATTGCAATGTCAATTTGACTATATTCGAATAAACGAGAAAATAATATTAATGCATATTTTATTGAAGTGCCTTAAACAGAGTGGCTTACGTGACTTCTGATTGATTTAAAAAATGTTTTTTCTTTTTTTTCGACATTTTGTAAAATATTTGCGGCTAGCCTATTGGCAAATAGTATTAACCGCGAAAATTGTCGTTTTACGTTCTTCCTTCACAGACTATCGGTTTCGGGTTTTCATCGGCGAAATGTCGCAACGTCTTTTTATTCGAGTTATATCATTCGACGATGCAAGAATCTCGAACGAAAAAAATCAACTTATACGACTTTTTTCCGCATTGACTTTTTCCCGGATAGCATTCTCGCGTGCAAATTAGGAAAACGGAACATAGGAAAGTGAATTCGTATAAATCAATCGAAGACGATTTCCCTGAGAAAACTTGCATCGAATTAAAAACGGAAAGGTTGCAGAACCCGAAATTTTCTTGTTATTTATTCCAATAACATTATTGAATAAGAGCACTTAAAAATTTAAGTGCCACAGGACTGGGTCCAGTTATTTCGGCATTGTATCAATGGCTATATTTTTCTACCGAGATAAAAAAATAAGGTGTTATATACAGTGGCGGCTCGTGGATAAATTATTTGAGTGTGCTGTGGCAGATTAAAATTTTAAAAAATATATATGTATTTGGATCATATTTTAATATTAACCTAAAAAAAAAATATGTATTAATATTTTTATTTCATTATAAAATTTATTCTTCTGTCTTTTTTCTTTGAAAAAAGTTTTATTACTTTTTCATTATTGATAATCATTTTTTTTCGATTGATAACATAGATAGAGCTGTCAATCTTTCTTGAGCCATTGTGTTTCTCAGTTATGTTTTTATTCGATTAATGACTGAAAAACAACGTTCTGGTTCTGCAGTAGTCATCGGAGTTGTAATTAGTATTTTAAAACTTCGCATAAATTACTTGCAGAAATAAATTTTAAGAATGTTAATAAACTGTTGAAGCTATACATTTTTTTCTTAAATAAAAGACTTCTAATTCTGTCTGAAGCTTTTCCTTTTCAAACATAAGATATGCTTCCACGGTTTGTATTAGATCTTACATCGGCATTTTTTTCTATACTTTTCGAAATTTTCTTTGTTAAATAATTTCATTACTATTAATTAATTAGAAAAATCATATCTTTCTTTTATATCCCTAATTATAACGTCACATATATTTGTGGCTTCCTGATACTGAGGTGAAGATAATTCGCTATAAGAGTTTCGTATTTGTATAATGGCAATAGTAAAACTTTATAAATTTATTTTTATTGAAAATGCATCAATATTACTGGATTACATTTGATTGCAAATAATTTTTACATGAGGCATTGACATGTGAAAAAACTTTAACCAAAATAATTTTTTTTATCATTTAATGCATTCAGTAAATTGGTAGAATCAGTTATTATTTTAACAGTATTTTCGGAAAAAGATTTAGGATCTTGAAAGCATTTCCTCAGTTTCTTTCGATTTTGATATACTTTATTAACCGTTCGTAACTTAAAATTCCATCTTGTTGCAGTTGGACTTGATAAGTAATCGGTGAGTTATTTAAAAAATTTAATAGATATGGTGAATATGAAAAAAATATTGGTATTGCTGATAAACTTGTAAAAAAAGCTCAAGAATTTGCTAAAGTTGTTGTAGCATTTTTCATTAGCCGTCGCATTTGCGCTAAGACATCTCGTTGCTGTCAGAGCGAGCAATAACAGGACCATGCTTAAATAAATTTATTAATACACATATTATTACATTTTTCCTCAATTTATTGGGGGTGCTGCAGTGCCGCAGTACGTATGGACGAGCCGCCACTGGTTATATATCATATATCCTTAAAAGGCGATGTGAAGGTTGTAGTGAAAATTTGTTTTGTTTGTTCTGGTCGGTCGGTTCTTTGATCTGATATGTTGGTGAATGTGTATTTGGATTTTCTGAAATGATATTGTTGATTACAAATTCTCAAGTAACTTTGATTATGTGGTCAGATTTTGCAGAAATTGAATTTGTTTCTGAAAGAGATTGTTATTTGATTTGAAACGCTATTATGATTGCTTGCTAATTTATTGGCACTATTCAAAATGAAGTATAATATTTGTTTGAATCGATTCAAATTCAATCTGATTTTTGTACAAATTTATTTTTATTATAAAAATACATTTTCAAAAATTAACATTATGTCGTTTGAACGAATTTGTTGTGTGTGCGCACAAATAACTTATGTTCGTCAATACATATTTTTGGTGATATTTTGACACATTTTGCGATATAAACAAAATATCAAATATCTCATTTTTCACTTAAAACTATATACAAGTATACATATTATATTAAAAATAATAAAATATTAGAATCGTTTATTCACCAGTCATGACCTCAAGGAATTCTGTAAATTGAAACAAAGTATTATTTAAATTTCCATATTGAAAAATGTTCGGATATCAAACGAATTAAAAATTACCCTCAAAGTCAACAGTTCCCGAACCATCAGAATCAATTTCCTCAATCATCATGTCGAGATCCTCTGTGGTGATTTTGTCGTCTAATTCTTTGAAAATTTCCCTGAGGACATCTGTGGTTATATAGCCATTACCTATGGGTAAAAAAATCAAATGATCAAATATTTTTTATCATTTACCATACTTTGCTTAAATTGATATAGATGTCACTAGTAAAATTTTCATTAAAATTCAATAAATTCTGACCTTCTTTGTCGTACATCCTGAAAGCTTCCCTAAGTTCCCGTATCATCGCTTCTTGATCTTCCTCTTCTTCTGTTAAGAATTTAGCAGCTAACGAGCAAAACTCCTCAAATTGCAACTCACCAGATCCTACAGACAAGCAACAATTTGCATATTATATACCGTGTTTTGATCGAATTAATTTCACGATTGAATTATTATTCCAATTACCGTCTTCATCGACTTCAGCGATAATTTCCTGGAGTGTGGCGTCATCGAGTTGATGACCTAACATTTCCAAGATGGTACCAATCATGTCAGTGCTAATGACTCCCTTCTTTTCCTGATCGAAAGCATCGAAAGCATTCTTCAAAACTGTTCAATTAGAAAATACGACATTAAATTTACATTTTATAAATTTTAACCAAATTTTTATTGCATTAAAAAAACTCACGTTGGATTTGTTCCTTGTCAAGATCCTCCTGTAATCACACAAATGTATTTTAAAAGAAAATAAGTGAAATTATCGCGTCTCGACTATATGAGTAAGTACTTTTCACTTCACAACTCACCATTTTAAGTTTTCACTTGGCTTTCAAAAGCTGTGCGGCTAATAAAGTACGTGTCTCACTGAACTACCACAGCAGCTCTTTGGATATGAGTGATGCTTCCGACGGGCTAGGAAACCTTTATAAGTGGTGCATGACGGATTGCCAATGTCGATTTTTGCATGCCTGGAATCTTCTTGCTCGTCTCTTGGTCGCATACCGCGTTCCGGAACGCCAGTGCCGGCACGGTGCATTCAATTCAAAACGGCATCCCTATACGATTTTTCAGACCTTTTCAATACGATTTTCTGCTTTCAATCAAATCTATTCATACAATCCTATATTCTTATCAAAAAATATTTTGATTAAAAAAAAAATCACACAAAATCTATCGCCTCAATTATGAATATATTACATATTATATTTTTATCTATATAAATCGGTTTAATTACGATAAAACTCTATATTATTCCAATAAGTTTAGTTAATATATACAAGATTAGTTAATATAAATCGATTGATTGATTAGCCGTGTCGGAGTTTGCCACTGTTTTTGGCCGCGTACAAAGCATTACGGTCATGAACGCTATGCGAAAAATGTTTAACTGTGTGCACACTAATTGAACCGTGAGCTACTGTCGATTATAGCTGATTCAAGTCATTTCGAATTTACGATGGTCAAAAAACAGCGGAAACAATCGTAAAAAACCTGGGAATATCGACCTCGTTTCTATCTATTATATATTATTGTATTGTGTTTGTAATATTCTTATAGTTGGTTAGATTGTGATTTTAAGCGATTAAATTTTTCATCATTAATCATGGAGAGTAGAGGATGAGAAGTTGTCATTCAATTATGTCTGTGTCATTAACATAATTACTTTTCTTTTGATTTTCCGAATAAAAATAAATATTTTATTAAGTTTTTCACGGAAATGAAAGCTTTGAATAAACTTTCAGATTTTTATACGTCACGCTCACTTTGTAAGATGACTATATTTCTTGTTTCCTTCCATTATGTTTATTCATGTTCGTGAATATATATATCGGTATTCAAAATAGATAAATTATCCGAGTTTCGAGATATAATTTATACGCATTATTATCAAAAAATGATATTGTTTCACCAATTTCCAGAACACGAATATTTTCATTCCATTTATATTATTCTGATATTTCTCTCAAAACTCACCGCCAATGCTCGGTGCACGAATTTATCGAAATTACATATTTTATAGCTGTTTCAGTACTTTAATAGCATAAGAGTTTCCATTCATAAACTTATTACGATATGAAACTCTATTTATTAATAAGTGTTTAAGTCGCTTAGATGTTTGCCAAGTGGTCTTGATATATTTTCCAGTTCCTACATTTTAACTGTATTAATAATTTATAACTCCTTAATTATAGAACTTACCATATAACTTATTGTAAACTCTATCGTTTTAAAATAATACTAACTTTAATTATTTTATAAGCTAGATTGATTTTGTTTTTTATTCTCAAGAGGAAACTGTTGTATATTTTTTACAAATAAATTATGGTAATTTTTTATTGAAATTCTACATTGAATTCGATTCTCAAATTCGGGACAAACGTCGCTGATTTAGTACGAGCATTGTCCTAAAAGTTTTAATTATTCTATTTAAAAGTTTATGTATTATTTTTTATAATCACTATTTTGTATTGAGAGTTTCTTAAAAAATTGGGTTATTTTTTATTTTTATAACGAATCATATCATTTATCATTTTAAAGTACATTTTTTCACATTATTTCTTTTTTGTCTCACTAGAATAACAATCAAAAAGATCGAAGTGTGTTATAAAATAGTCATTCTATTTTTCATTTAAAATAATTTTTATTCTCGAATTAAATAAGTGACATTTTTCGACATTGAAAAAACACATAAAAATACTTCCTTGATTGTAAATTATCCTGTCCGATAAACGGAACAGTAATTAACGAGCCTAAACATTTCATAATGGATTTTATTGCATTAACGTGAATAGCTTTCTTTTTTAAAACACGATCATAAATTATTACTCGCTGAAAAAAATAAATATCTGAGTACGATTAAAATTACAATTATTTTCTGAATTCAAAATATAATACATACTATCATAATTATCCGAATATTTCACATAGTCAAAACAAAATTTATATTTAAGTTTTTCGAAAACTAAAGTATGCAAACACGTAAAAACTCATTCATAAGAAATAAAACAATTATGATTACAAAATGAAATTTAATTTAAGCTTTTGAGATCGCATCAATCCCTAAAAAATTTTAAGGTCAACCACGTTCCGAATAATAAATGACAAAACTAATATAAATAACTGTATCTCTTTCCTGAATCTTATTGTGAAACGCGATAGTATTGTTTTTCATAATAACATTGGGGCGCATCGACGTGCCAAATGTTACAAATCTGATAAAAATCGTTCAAAATTACAAATGAAAAAAAAATGTTAAGGTCGAATACTTCGGTTCTTTTAACCGCCACATCGAAACCATTGTAGTGATGCCAAAACTTAATTAGAAAGCTTTCAAATCTTCGACCAGTTCATACGAGCTCAATTAATCACCTCAAAGAGAAGACAGACGATGACAATCTTTTGTTATTCTCGAACGATTTTCCGCGACAGCGGTTAAAAGCAGCATAACATATTGATTCTTCAATTTCGCAACAAAATAAAAGTATTGTTTTCAATAAATAAATAAATATTTATTTCATAATAGAAATTCTATAATATACAATCAACAAGTAACAAGTTTTGCATATTAAAAATATTTCATTCGTGAAAATACTGTTCGGTTTCAAACACTTAATAAATACATTGTATAAATGTCCATTTTATTTACAAATAGTAATAAATTAATATCACACCATTTCGTCGGACACGATTCTCTATCTTGCCAGATAGAAAGTCGTCCGTGTCTTTATAAGAAGTATATAAATATTTTAATAGATTTTGATGTTTCGTGATGTCGACGCATATTAATCATCACCGCCAGTCATTACTTCCATGAATTCTGAAAACAAACAAAATACGTCAATCAAATGAATCGTTTCGAAAACGCAACGAGAACATTTGAAGCATTGTAATGCCAACCATCAAAGTCAACCGTTCCTGAGCCATCAGAATCGATTTCTTCAATCATCATGTCCAAGTCTTCGGCGGTGATTTTGTCGTCGAGTTCTTTGAGGATCTCCCTCAACACAGCTGTGGTGATGTAACCGTTGCCTGAAAAAAACACGAAAAAATAAATTGAAACGTCAAGAATTCAATACGGCGTGACTTCTGAGCAACGGCGAACAACGCTCAAAATATATTTCATTTATGATTAGTAAACGTATTGTTCACCTTCTTTGTCGTACAATCTGAAAGCTTCTTTCAGCTCGGCTTGCATGGCTTCAGCATCTTCCTCAACCATGAACCGGGCTGCTAAAGTTACGAATTCTTCGAACTCCAATTCTCCGGAGCCTATTATAATTTATTTTTCGTTATGTATGGTTTTGATTAATTGTTTTATATAATTTTAATGATTTTTTTTACCGTCTTCGTCTACTTCGGCGATGATGTCGGCCAACATTTGGTCGGTGAGCGAAATGCCCAACATGCCCAAAATGGTGCCGACCATCACGGTGCCGATGCAGCCCTTCTTTTCTTGATCGAAGGCATCGAAGGCGTTCTTAAGAACTGTTTTATAAAATTAATGAAATGGATTAATTAAAATGTCGATACTATTAAAAATATATATTGATATTAGTCTAAATATAATATTAAAATCGATAATTTGACAATTAAATCAAATTTTTATTTTGTATGAATGTATAGAAATAATTTGAATTCAAATTTTTTAATGAAATCTTACGAGCAATTTGTTCCTTGTCAAGTTCTTCCTGTAACAATAGAAAATATTTTTTTTAATGCATTGTTTCGGTATAATTTATATAAAATAACATTCAATTTAATTTTTCATTGGAATTATCAAAATAAATTTATATCCCGATATTAATTTCACCATAATTATAAAAAAAAAATTCAAAAAAACTATCCAATCGAACTTTTTTTTAATAATAAACACTTCACTGTTCACAAAACGAAATAATCCAATTAAAAAAAAAATCAAATAATTATCGAAAAATAATGAAAAACCAAACATTAACCATTGTGACTCAAAAGTACTGCGAGAACACGTAAAGCAGGAACAAGAGGAGCAGCAGGAACACCAGTACGTTCGGCTGTACGTGCTGTCCCAGAAAGCGTATCCTCTCCCCGATATCTGCCAGGTTATATATTGTCCGGACCTCCTCCTACCACGGGATCGGCCACCTCTCACTGATGATGGACCGCCTACCCGCCCACGACTTTATAAGTAGCTATAGGCGGACATCCCCTACTAACACCTACGAACGGGCCTAGACAAAACACTCGTGCGTGGAACGAGAAAGCGGTGTGTGTTGGTGAGATTTATACGTGTTTCCTAGGTGTTGTGCTCTCTGGGTGTGTGCCATCGGGGACAAGCTCCCAGGCAAGGTCCCCAACTTTGATCTGGCTCGACCAAGGGACAGTGATGGGTCTTTGTTAATCGATTTTCTTGTTGACGGTTTTTCGGCGGTTGGGTGCGTCGGTTGTGTCCGTAGTCGGTTGTGGCGGTTTTTATTTAGAAACTAGTGAATAGACCCGATGTTGATAGCATCGGCTGTGGTTTTGTTGAGAAACGGAAAACGATAAAATGTAAAAACCCGATTATGTGAACCCGAAATATGTATCCGATTTGAATATTTCATTAATAAAATCAAAAAAGTTCATTTGTTTGTGACATATAGGCAAAGCCAGAAGTAGATGCTACCCAATGCCCGTACTCGATTTGAATATTTAAAATTTAATTAATTAAACCAGTTCATTTGTTATTGACACAATTACAACATATAGGCAAAGCCAGAGGCAATAAGTTATAAGCATCATATTATAAACGTTAACTGTATATGTTATAGTCCGATTCTAGCACCGGCCGATTCTAGCTCCCATATCTACCATATTGAGCTTTATGTACAACGATTTAAGGCTCATGAATATTGAACTATGCACTTTTGACTTTTGGGTTTCTGGATGTCGCGTCGGTGAGCGCATGCGCAGTGTCCGTGGACCTTCGACAGTTCTCTTAACGTCAAAAAATGCGTTGTTTCTGATATTTTTTCTTAATCAAAATATGTTTCCGGCGTTTTTTCGCTATCGTTAGTAATTTCACATGTGACCATTGATTGTACGAAACGTCAAACGTGCGGACGCAATCTGAACATGGCACGATTTTTAGCGCTGCTCAAACCTAGAACGTTACATAAACGTGTATCCATGGATTCAAATATGAGCGTTAAGTCCTTCGTCATAAAGCATAATATTGCACACTAACAGTTTTTGATGCTGGAATCGGCCTGAGCTAGAATCGGCCTATAACATATACATTTGAAAATCGAAAATGGCGCCAATTACAAGAAAAAAAAACCTCCAAAAGAGCCTATTTTCATATTTGAATTAATTTGGACGGCGACGTTCATTTTTTTTTTCGTGAGTTTTTGGCGTTTGAGCGAACGGGCATACTCGCAATGTTTTTCGATCAATTATCACCGTCGTGAGTGTTTATATACATGTTTAACCCTTTGACTGCGGCAGTATTATTTCCTAATATGCACCTGTACGCGGCTAAGTTTTTACAACAAAAAAAAAATTCGGTAGAGTGATCTGTTCACGGGTTTTACTGCTAAATTATCCCATTTTCATATAAAAAAAACGATGAAAAATGTAAATTGGAATACGTTATTCCATATTAGCTGAAGAAATAAACTAGATTCGTTATATTTTTGTCATAAGAAATCGAACGAAACATGAATGTTTTCAAATCAGCTAGCCGGTCCACACACACATAGTAACCATACGCACACAAGCTTACTTCGTCAACGCCCCAATTTAGGGCTGTGCCACAGCATTAGTATAGGTCACGCGTTTCTGTCCGAGTGCGTTTGCATTGAAGCTTGAAATAGGTGTTATGTCTAAATAGGTTGTTGTGGACCGGTGATTGAGTAAAAGATATAAAATGTATTATATTTTTTTTCAAACTTCTCTCGTACAAGTGATTAGGTCGATTTATTATGAAATACTGCTGGCGCCATACTATTCAATAGGCTACCATTTAAATGGTCAGAATTTAAATAAGATTTTGGTCAGAATTTTAATCATGTTTCGGTCAGAATATTAATCATTGTTCATGACTGATAGTAAAAAAAAAAAAAAATGATGCACAATATTTTTGGCAGCCCTAATCGTGTAGCGCTGCGAGACACGGACACAACTACTTCTATCGAATCGCGCGCTCTAGCTAATCAAATATGTTGATATATTTTAGGACTGTTTTGATTGATTTATTTAACTTATTTGCGTTTTTTTTGTTTCTGTAATATTAGCTGGGGGAATGGAACTGATTTTTAAAGCAAACCCCATCACTTGATTCACTCTGATCTGCTTATAAACACGAGTTAAAGTTTTGGGCATTATATGGTGCCCGCCGTGTTGAAAGGGTTAATAATCTTTATATCGATTTATCGTAATTTTATCGATTTTTTGTTTCGTCGAATTTACATTTTTTTTTCGTAAAATTCGTATGAAATGGTGAAATAGCCGTTTTCTTGAAGCCAAAAATGAGAAGCAAATGGAAACATATTATTATTATTAGTATTGGCTATATTATTGTGTTTCAACATTATGCAATTCGATCCCCTAGCGGATTTCTGTCTGTTCGTGTGTGTCGATGACGCTCGTGACTTTTTTTTTCTTTTTTTTTTATGATGTTGAACAAATGAACTGGTTTTATTAATTAAATATCAAATATTCAAATCGGGTACACATTTCGAGTTCACACAATCGGGTT
>JAOXNN020000058.1:942161-953655 GCA_028571205.2 Hydropsyche betteni | reverse complement strand
GAAATATCAATAAATTAACCAAAGAAAAAAAGTCCCGTTGGTAGAAATGAAGTAAATTGATTGTTTTTAGTGATACAATTTGATTGAGCAAAACTTTTGCAAAAAAATTTATAGAAGGAATTAAAGAAGAATTTTTTATTGCTCCAGTAAACGCCACAATTAAAAGGGTTAATGGCGAGTTTGTTACTACTGAAGGTGTTAACGGACAAGAGCTTGATGTGGAGGGTTCCGCCTCTCTTTTGGAGGATCTCATTGCAAAAAATTCTGAGGGGACTATTGAGTTAATATTAAAAGAAGTATATCCAAAGTTTATGGCAAAAGATTTTGACGATAGCAGAAGCCTTATCGGCGAGGCTATTACGTACTATTCTGGTCGTACTACTAATAGAGGTGTAAACATGGAGAATGCCTCAAATAAAATTAACAACAAAGTTATTTACCCTGGTGAGCAATTTTCAACTAACGATGCACTTGGAGAAATGACATTTGAAAACGGGTATAAAATTTCTCAATCAATTATACAAGGAGAACTTGTAGATGATGTTGGTGGTGGAGTTTGCCAGGTCTCAAGTACTTTATATAATGCTCTTTTAAAGGCAGAACTTGAAATTGTAAATAGAAGAAATCATTCTCAAAAAGTTGGTTACCTTGATTGGGCATATGATGCTACTTTGTATGTTGGAGTAGTTGACCTTATATTTAAAAATGATACTGACCACCCTGTTATTATAGAGAGCTATATGACTAATAGCGAAGTATTTGTTAATATATATGGTAAGGAGATACACTCTCCAAACAGAAAACTTGTTTTTCAAAATGCTTTAGTAAGCTCTAACTCTCCTGGGGTTGAGCAGGTTGTAAGTACTCCTACTTTACCATCAGGTGCAAGGAAGGTAAAGTTGTCTGCCCTTAAAGGTTACGTATATGACCTTTATAAGTTTGTTTATGAAGGAGATACGTTGGTTGAAAAAGTGCAAGTTAATAGAAGTACTTATAAAAGCCGTAGAGCTATTGTACTTGTGGGTACAGGGGCCGCCGCACCAGTTGCTAGTGAGCCAACACCAGAAGAGGTTGCACCACCAGTAGAGCAAGTAGCGCCGCCAGTAGAGCAAGTAGCACCACCCGTTGAGTTGCCACCAGTAGCAGATGGGGAACAACAAGAGACAATAACTCAGTAAAACTATATTTGGCTGCTATGTTTTATAGCAGTCTTTATTTTATTTGCTTGACTAGATCTGTTTAAAGGATATATCATATATAAAATACGAGGACACGAAAGGATAAATAGTCAATTTCTGTTAACACAAAATAAGCTATCGAAATTTGAATAACTAATCATGACAAAACAAATTTTCAAAGATGCCTACTTCAAAGTTTATAATATTATATTTCTCATTTCACAGAATTCGTTACGTGTTTATTTTCTTTTGAATTCACTCTTATCTGTGTTTTTATTTTAAGAAACTTATAAATAACTTACTCATAAAAACATGCTTAATTTGTCGAGAACTAACATTTACAATATTTCCCTTCATTTTAAAATTTTTAGCCTAATTTGTAAAATATTATATATAAGAAATCAAAAAATATTAAAACTCAATAAATCCCAACATTAAGCGCAATAAAGCTTCAGAAAGATACTAATCTTTACTTCAACCTTTTGAATTATATGAAAAAACCTATCCAAAAAGAGGCTTATTTAATGGCGCTCAAAGTAGCGCAGTTTGTAATTAAAATGAATTTTAAACGTCGTAAAATTTTTTGAGCTTTCGTTCGCGTATGATCTGATTAAAAATTCTCAGACCCAACAAGGTTTCGTGCCTCCCGTATTGTGCGGTTGTAAAATCGTTTATTTTTTTCAATTACAAAAAACACAACAATTTCGTGAAAAGCACGAAACGCAGGCCATAAATAAAATGTTTCGATCGCGAATGCAATATTTTATCAAAAAACGACGTTACGAACTGCACGCGTGCACGCAATCTAATAAAGGAATGATCGATAAAAAATAATGTCCGAAATGAAAAAAGTCTTCATATTCGTAATCGACCGTATGAAGTGTATTAAAAAAAATGTATCGAACTTAATTACGTCGCGTGTCGTCGAAACGAACCGTGAAATAATTCGATTTGATTCCAATTTATTTATTAAAACTTTCACGTTTTTTTTTTACATGAAAATTCATATTGAAACATAACTCAATTAAGCGAATTGAAATTTATAGACGTTTTAAACATACAAAGTACGCCTTAACTCGAAAAGATCGACAAAAATGGAAAAGTTTCACGAAACGGATTACGCGTACACGCTCTCCGCACATACGTTGAGTGCTTTCTTTGAAAGTTTTTCCGCTTTTCTCGTTTATTTTTTTTGCACGTATACATTTTCCTTTTCTTTTTGTCGTCGCCTTTTTATCGCTCAATAAAAGGATAAATTTGATACTGTCGATATGTGCGTACGAATATCACACCCCCGCATCAGTAATACAATATTCCGCTATTATAAGGCGCACACATCTGACTTTATTGAGTTATAAAAACAGGATAAACATGGCGTGGTACCAGCGAATTTTTTTCTCGGAATTAATAAAGTATCAAAATTAGACATGGACACGAGTTCTCGGATAAGGGACCGACTTTTGGAAAATTTATTCAAAGATAAAGCAAATATGTGTTTTGTATTCATTGCTCGAAATATGTATTGCGAATTCACTAATGTCTATCCTGAATAAGTATTGAAATTGTATACACATCGATATTTTTTTAATACGTATGCGGTAAGTGCAAATCCAATTTCGTAGTATGCACTTTTTGTAACGTGTACTAAAATATTGATAGCTTTCTGATATTATGAAACTTCTTGGAATTTTCTTATTTAAAATTACATTAATGATATAATCTTATTTGATAATAATTTTCATTTTCCGATTTAACTATTTTGTATCTTAATATTAAAAAAGTTATAAATCGATGCAATAAATGTATTGTGTTATTTTTAAACGTTTGTTTAATTGCTTTGTCTATGTTTTATCTATGTTTTGTCTATGTTTTATAAACGTTTGTTTATATGCTTTGTACAGAGCAAAAAATCTTGCTTAATTTATGAAATTTAATAATATCTGTTGATGTATAATATGAGTGCCATAAGAGCATCATAATTGCATCATTTAACGTCTTCTATCAAATATGACAGTTGACGTATCTTACAACATACAAGAAGGCAGACAATAAAAAATCCTCAACACGCCTGATACTTAATAACCGTATTATAAAAAAAGTATTAATTCTTTGCTTCGTTCATTGAAGAAACAATTACAAAAATGTAGCGAAATATACTAATATCTGAAATAACCATACTATCTGACTGTGAGCCATTTATTAAGTATATTTAACAAAAGATTAAGGAAATTAATTTAACACTTCTGAATAAAATAAAATAAATTTAACTTCAAAATTACTAAGAAATAAAAATATGTATTTAATTAAAATTAACAAAAATCTAGAAGAAAAAAAAGAATTTAATCGTATTGAAATCCGAATGGCTCATATGAATAACTTTTAATATTCAAAGCACCTAGTCAATTCAAAGTGAGTTTCTTCAAGCTTAAAGGATTACTCGAGGGATATTTCTAAAATGAAGATTGAAGAAATAGTGAAGTGAACTATATATATTTTGCTTTACCCATAATGTCGACCACTCGTAGAGTGTCGACGATCGGCTCCATGATCTCTTCGGGGATATGCGTCAACTTGTTGTTCTGCAAATTGAGTGTCTCCAATGAGTTCAAATTCTCGAAACCCATGGCCGGCAATACTTTGATGCTGTAACAAAAAAAAAGTGTTATATAGGCTAGAATGTTTTTTGTGTATGTTTAGAAAGATCGAATCGTGAGATTTCAATGCTGTTTCAATGTTGGTATTAACCAATGCTTTGTAAGAGTAAAACGATCGTAATTTATAAATTCACTTATCAAATATTAACACAAGTTAATTAGAATGCCTTTCAGAAAATTTCGCAAGAAACTTGCTTGTATTATATATTCGTTATACTTTCAGAAAACTGTTTTTCGATGGCTTCGCGCTAATTTAAGTTGATTATTTTTAAATGTTACATAAATTAAGCAACATTTTAGTTTAGTATTAAGAAATTTTAATATAATTCAACATGGAAATAACGACACCGTAACAATTTTATATTTTTTAAGTGCAAAGAAAATACGTAGAACGAATTTAATTAAAAATTGCAGAGATGATTAAATTTCACGGAGAGAAATTTGAAATATGCAAGTTTGCATTCAACACTTCATAACAAATTAACATCGAAAATATTCAGAGTGTACTACTGACTTCAACTACAGCACATTTCCCGATTAATTAACCATCTAAAGACCTACAATTTTCGAAATCGCTCGAGTATTCGACAAATATATAAATCAACAGACATATAGCTTTTCTTAAATTTATCCGAGCGCTTTAACGCAACTCACTTTATTAAGCGAGACCGCCGACCGCTAATTTATACCATTTAATATTCCGGGTCCGAAAATGGGAACTGAATATGTAATAAATTTTCAGCCCATCCCCTTGATTCCCTTCCGTGTACGTGGACTTCACATGTATCCCGATTCCCGGGACTTCGGAGATGTGTAATTACAATGCACTCGTTGTGGATGCATAATAAATGTAGCTCCCAGATGTGACTGCGAATAATTCAAAGTGAGTCCAATTTCAAGATAATAAAGGTATTTTAAAATTCTTTTGAATTTGAATTGATTGAACATTTTTTTCTTTTCTGTTCATTCAATGGAATGATGATGTGATTTATGTATATCAAGTATATTCTTATATATTATAATTATAATTAATATTCATATTTATTCTCGTTATCATATTTAAACTATTATTGAATCGATCTAAATATTTTATTTATCAAATAAATTTTTGAAGTATCAAAAATTTCGATATTCGGAAAATTTCTAAAAGTTTTGTTTTTTTTGTAAATATTCTAATCTAATTACTTCGATGTAATTAATATTTATTCGCGAATAACTCTAATTACCGTATGCTTTTTTGACATGGATTAATAGAAGGGCGTAACATTTGCGGCAACGATTAATTTTGAACGAGCATGCAAATTAATTAATTACCGAGCACGTATTTCGAATTTGCTTATCTGTTGTTTTTCACATATAATGTATGTGCGTATGAAATTTGAATTAGGCACCTTTGGAAGCTTCCGTTTCTTCCAAATCCAACTTTTAATTATTTCGAGTACGAAATATGCATCTTTCTTAGGCTCATAACGATAATTTATGCGGTTTATATCCATCGCATTATGCGATAAATACGAAGTACTTTTCACGGGTGTAAATTGAGAAAAATTGAGGGTGTATAAAACGACGGTCGTAAAACCTAATGTCCTACAAAACAAAAATAATGTTTATTATGCCTATATCCCTTTCCAAAATGAAGAACATTGTACATCCGAACGGAATAAAATTTGATCGCCTATTATCAACGATTCGCACTTTAGCACAGTTATTTCGTACAAATGCGAAAACACTTACGCGTTACGACTATCTGTGCGACTATCAAGATTTCAGCATCATACTTAAATTCCTTCATCCCGAAAACGAGACCACATTCAAATATCACAAAAACCGCGAACTAAAAACAACAACCCATCACCGAAACAATCGAACAAACAAACAACCCCCAACATCGAAAACCCGTCGGAGCCAACTCGCCTAATTGACTTGGACGGTAACGCCGTTAAAAGTTGATCGCCGACGACCACACCGAATCGATCCGCAGTATTGTATTACCGAATTTAATTACCGAAAGCCGGGACACAAACGAAGCCATTACGGCCGTCGGAGTGCTCGAATTGCTAATTAGCCAATTTCCGACGCCCGGCTTATTATCCGTTGCGTGTTTTATTCGAGCCGCGGACGTTGGATGGGGCCGTTAACGGACTGAAGGCTCTCGTCGGGGCTGAAAGCTGAAAATTCAGTCTCTGCGGCTTTGTGTCGTGGCGGTTTAGTGTGTGGGATGTGTGTTGCGTCGGCGGTGATTGCGTAATCTGGTGCGGCTGGGGGTCTTTCGACGGGTTTCCCGGTTTTGTTATATGCCTTGGGTTTTGGAATATGAAGGTTCGATGTGTGTGTGTGTGTTTGTGTAGATTTTCAGGTTGGTGTTTGATTGAATTTGAATATTTTGACGAGGTTTGGTGTTGATGATATGATATGTTTTGTATCAAGAAGTCTTTTTTAATTGATAAATTTTTTTAATTTTTATATCATCAATATCGACACGTTGGTTGTTCATTGCAAGTCAATATCTCTTCATTGAATGTTGAAGGTCTAAGTAATAATACCATATCCGAGAAAAATCTCATATCGATACAGTCAATTTTTATTGTCGGTTTATAATAGAATTTTTGATAAATTCTATATCGATATAAAATGTTCACTCTAAAACAATGTCGTTTGATCACAAAAAAAGTTAAAATATTTCAAGGAGATATTTATTACTTTAGATATTAAAAATCATGTCTTACCAAATAATGAAAAATTGACAGATATTATAAATGCGTTTTCATATCCATCTTCTATCATATTTAATAATAAATTCCTTTTTTGTTTAATTTGAGTAATAGATGAAAGCTGATGTGTTCAACGAAGCAAAGTTGTTTACTCATATTATTATATAATATTTATTCGAGAACATATTGAAATATTGAAAATTCAATATTTTTCTTTAATTTTCATATATTATTTAATTTTTATTTTATAAAAAAAACTCAAAATTTAAAAATAAAAATTAATTTCAATCCTAACATAAACAGTTTCAATAAAAAAAAACTCGATCGATCATCGAAAAATTTACACAAACAAAATCCAATTAAATTTCACTTATTCAAACATATTAAAAAAACACGAAAAACACACAAAGAAACCAAATAAAAATACATACATACTTCGAAAAAAAAATGTTTCCACCTCGTACGTATGAAGCGAGAGGTTTCGCGTTTCCGTTGAGCGCAAATAGACGCGTAAATAACGTCGGAAGTCCCGAAAGGGGTCGACAAACCGAACGCGGGTCGCCTTTGGGGTCCTTTTCGGGTTCCAGAGCCTCCCCCCGGAATGGGGGCCCTGCCTTAATGGGGGCTATGCCCTCTTTTGGCGAGGCCCAGATGAGGGGTGGAGTGGTGGGTTCCCGTGGCCTTTCCGGGAACGGGAGAGTTTAGTGAACGCTTTGACAAATTATAGTGCTGCAACGTTTCACGTTTTGTTTGCTTTTAGTGTACAATTTAACTGTTTCGATTATTTGCGTTTGGTTTGTGTGCTTGAGATGAATTTTGCGAATTTCGGATGTGCATTTTGTAGATGAAATTTGTTTGCGAATACGTGTTTTCGTTGAAATAATAGTGATTTGTAATAGTTTTCATCGAAAGTTGAATTCTACGTATACATTTATACGTAATTAAATACTAAAAATTAAACTAAAAAATGTTTATGGTTGCTTTATTCAACCTAAAGGTTCTTATCGAAAAAAATTAATGAAGAACCATTGTCTACTAAACTATTAAAATTACTTAACATTAGCCTGAAGCAATCTTTTGAGTTTCAATTTCCATACTTTCTAGTTACGTTCTCATTATTTAACATGTAATGAATATATTATACATGTCGTGTTAAAAAGGTCTTATGCTATGGTTATCATACGAATTATAATACATATGTTGTTGAATAAGAATATTGATTTTTGTGATAATAATTAAATATCATTAAGGTATTTTTGGCATTAATTCATTTTTTTTTCATTAGTAATTACAAAAATTCAATTATAACATATTTTTTCAAGCAATATTTTCGTTCGTGTAATTTTTTTCCATTACCTTTTCAAATAATTAACGATCGACTCCGTTCCTGAAAAAATATTTATTTTTTAATTGAAACACGCTCAATAGAATGCACAACAAAGCAAACAACGACGAACCCTTTAATTACACATTTTAAGGCGACACACAAAGCATGAGAAATAGAAAAATAAATAAACCGACGCGATCGACGTCCGGGGATAAAATAAAATATTTCATTCATTTATTTATATATACCTACGAAAAGGTAAACCTTATTTTCTTTGATCGGACTACACCGGCGAGCACATCACACGGAACCGAAGAAGCTTCAATACGATGCAAAAATCATATCCGAAAATCCTTTGACCGTAACCAAAGATTTTCACCAGACAATAAATTCAAAAGCCTCCCTCATAGAACGGGGCAAAGGTCGCGAGCGGGTTGACTCAGGGAGGGAAAACTTCTTTAATTAAATTCCTTCGGAGCACTCGCAAAAGGATATTTCTCAAGGATACTCTCGACAAACCGCCTTTTTCGGCTTCAAACACACCCTCGTCTCTGGCAGGGGTGCTTTTTTAGAAATGAGCGGGTTCGTTAGACCCAGGATCCAAACCTCCCGCAAATTGGCGGATAATCGAGAGGAAATTTCCTCCAAGTCTGCCTTGTTATTCTTTCATTGCGTGTACGAAATTCATCATCCTCGCAAATATTCCCTTTGATATCGCTCTTTCGAGTGTTTTTTTTTTGTGTGTGTGTACTTTTTTTCGTATAATTCGTCTAGTAATTTTTAACGTTTGTAGGGCAAAAGGTGTCGCATTAAAATGTAATGAATTCGTTGAGCTCGGGTGTCAAAGAAACTTAATTTTTGAACTCTTTTCTCGCGAATCAAAATTGTTATAATGATGAATGCGTAAATTCAAAAGAAGTCGGTTTCGCATTTTTTTTTTATTCTCTTCGTCTTCTTTTGTACTCGTTATTCTTTATAAATATAAAGCACTTTTATTGCGACCGGAATATTATTGTTTTTAAAGAGCACAAAGAAATATGTTTATATTTCATTTTCAAACAAAAAAAAATATATCGATTCGATTATATGATAAACATTTTAGAAAATAATATTAATATGTCAAGTAAATAACGTAAAGTTTAATATTCCCATATAATAACCACGCATGCGAACGTTTTCTAATATCGTGCGATTATAATTACATACACGCTTATTTATTAGTCCAAAGAGCGACCCCTAATTCTATCATAAAGATGATTAACCTTTATTTTCGCATAAAGGTCAAAAACTCTCACATTTTTGAGATTAATTGCAAAACATTACGCCAACACAAACACGCACTCGCGCCCCGTTGATATTTCAATATTAAACCGTGGCTTTTGTGTCAATATTGAACAGTCGAGCCATGATTTTTTCCCTCCTTTTTCACTTTGGCCGTCGCTTTATTTATTCTACCTTTCCGCCTAACATAATGCACACACGCATAAGCAACTCGGACCCGTCGACCGTTATAATACACTCTAATACGAAACGAAGTTAGCCGGTGAACGCGGCGATCAAATTTAACTAAAGTACAACCGGAGCAATTTAGTTTCACGAGTGTTTCACCCTATATGTGTGTGTGCAATCGCGTCGGTGATCTGTGGGTTAACTTTTCACCGGAGCCGCGCTTATCTTTCACCGTCTGCCATATTGAGCTGTTCGGGTTCACCTGTTCTTTTGGAGGTTGAGGAATGTTATCGAGTCCCCATAGCCGGTGAATGCGTCTTCGAATATGACTGTTATGTTGTTGGAGCGCAGGTCCAAGTGTCTGAGTCTGTGGAGTGGCCTCAGAGCGTCTGATGGTATCATGTGCAAGCGGTTGTCGCCCAGGCGAAGGTATTGGAGGTTTTCTGCAATGAAAAAATACGGTTCGAGATGAGAATCGGTGTGGTTGGATGTCTAATGTGTGAGAACTTTGGGTTTATGCGTATCGTGGTTTGGGCACTGTAAAAACTGTGAATCGAATGATTGTGAGTCAACTCGGGTTAATGGAATATGTCGACTGTATTATGAATCTTTTTGTATTATGAATAAGACGAGCATAATGCAGGAGATAAATCTAGGGGACATTTTTGTTAAAATCGCTGTCTAGTTATGAAATGAAATGTTCACGTTTTATTATGTTCTCAAGTATTTATCTCAAAACATCTTTAGATGCAATGCAACAACTCTTTAATATTCTTTTATCGTAGCTATAATATTTTGTTTCAGTTATTTAAAAAAAATAAAAATTATGCAATTTATTTTGAGTTCACAATTTATAATATAAACAAGTATTATGATGTTTTAAATATAAAAAGCTAAAAAAATATATTAAGTAAGATTTACATTAAAAAAAATTATAATTTATCATCACTGTCAAAATCAGAACTTTGAATTTATGATTCTCGGCTACAGATATGTATTATATACACTATCTAGACTTAAAATAACAACAGAGTTTTCCACAATTTTTCCGACAGGAATTTTTTAAGCCGAAGCTTCAATTAAGTTATATAGCTGACTCTGTGTCGGCTGACATCTCCTGCTTTTGCCAAGAAGAATAAGTCGGCATTTAGACGATTTCGCGAAACTCAATTTGAGGCTTCCCGTACCTTTCGTCCAAGTCATTTTCCTCACGAAATGTCCGCAGAAGATGAGGTCGTAACTTTTTATCTTGTAATTGAATCGTCAAAAGAATTAAACGCTATCTGTTAACTATGTAGTACCGATTAATTGAGGTTTTAAAATTAAAATATTTTAGGAAAACTTTACATTATCTAATTTGAAACATTCATAACTCTTAGGTATAATTTGATTGAAGGCAGTGCTTCTAAAACAGATGTGTTTTTAATGTGATCCTATTTAGTAACTCATAGTGATTCAAATCACACATCACGCTATATGGAAATGTACACATCAAAGAGCACAATGGTACTAATTACTAGATCATAACGGAAACCTAATTAGTGTAGCAAACACGAATCATCACTAATTTGTACAAGGACTATATCCTTTAATCTGAAGACGTAGATTTCACTATTCAGTATGGATTTATCCAATATTAAATGCAAAACCTGTAAAAGCTATATATACAATACTCTTCAGGGAACTGACCGGAAAAATAAAAAAAAGGTTGAAAATAAAAATAATAAAGTTCGAATCTCCAGGGATGGGAACGCGCATAAGAATAAGATTTTTCGAAGTACAAACGAAGAAAAAAAAATGGAAAAAAAGAGAAAAATGTTAAATTAATTCGGGCACTTGCTGAAAACGGTACAAGTTACGTGAAACGTTCGCGTGTATTTTTATATACATAAGGTACATGCTTATAAAAAAAATGAGAAAAACACGCAAACATAAAAGGCAAAGTGAAAAAAATATCCATATTTCTTGTTGTGGCGTAGAAAAACATAATACCGTGGATCAATCCACACTTCATCGAAATGTGCGTCATTGCCATTGTGTAACACGTGCCGTTTCAGTATGTAACGCGCGAATTTTCTCTATTTTCCCCGGCAACAAAATATTATAACCGCAAAAGCGGAAAACCGACAACTTCCGTTTTCCGTCCCGATACGGTGCAAATAAACAAGCAAACAC
>JAOXNN020000058.1:915662-935576 GCA_028571205.2 Hydropsyche betteni | reverse complement strand
TGATTTTTAATAGAATTCCTACAAAACGTCGAATTATAAAAAAAATCATCGTGTTTTTCAGCATCATCCTGTGCGAGGAAGGCATGGTAGCCACACACGGTAGATTTCCCATGCGCATCGTTCAATTTCCATACACGGAAACGTACTACCAGGCACATGAACGAAAATAAGCCCCTTTTTATCTGGAGATCGTATCAATTTCGCTACCATTGTCGGTTATATTCACCGCAAACGTCGCAAGTGAAGAATGGACAGGGATACGCATCATAGCAAAAAGGGCGCAGACAGGCGGTAAGAAAAAACGGGTAAGGACGACATTAAATAGACAAGAGACAAGTCTGTCTCGACGCAGGATAAATGATTATTCGAGATGTGTTGTATCATTTTTTTCGTCTACCTGAGGACTGAGAAATAAATCTAATCCCTGTCGTCGTACGATCTTGTAATGATATCGCTTTTATGAAAACGCTCCCAATACGCAAACTTCTAATAAAATGTGAAATGCATATAATAATGCAATTTTTTCACGTGTACCAAAATAAATTTTTATTGCAATATTTTCATTTATATTTCAGAAATGGGAAAAATATAAGTTTTGTAACTTTAGTACTTTGAGAAGAAAAATTACCTTCCAATCCAAAGAAAGCATCTTCGTCGATATGCGTCATCCCATTGCCCTCGAGCTCCAGCGAATTCAACAGATTCAAATGAGAAAAGACCTTTCCGGGAATCTCTTTTATATGGTTATGAGCGAGACCCAAACTGTCCAAATTCTTCAGGCCTGAAAATCACACATAAATATAAAAAAATCCCATAATAAAAAATGCATGACAAAAAAGTATAAAGCTAGTAATGTGGGAGCCCGCGTTCGAATATTGTTATCGAACCCCGCCACGGGAAAGTTTCCGGGAAAAAAGAGGAAAGTTTCCGTCGGTTATCCCGGTTCGACTTTGATTAATGACAAAAAGGTTTATCGTCCCTGAATTTTCAAAGGGAGTTTCGCCGAGTTTGGCATTCGCGTCCACGTCGTCGGACAGGACGTGCCGTTCGCCCTGGTAAACAATGCCAACCGAGGCGGTCATATTTTGACAACGTGGTGTGGGGGTGGGTCGGGGTGGATCGACACAATTTTCCATCTGGATTTTCCGATCCAGGGAAACTTCGTGAACGGTCTAAATTTGACTTTGAAATGACAATCAACGAACGGATTGCCGGACGTAAACAAATACGTTCGCATCGGTTGTTTGTTCGATTCTATGTTTGTTAATTCTTTTATGAAAATATTTAAATTTCATCGAAGAAATTCGATTTTTAAATGTATATTCGATTTTGATATGGTTTTGCAAGATGCGTTTGCGAAATAACATTTCACACAATCGGTGGATCAACAATTTTATAAAACCGATACTTCAATCAAATGTGACATTTTCTATATTTATATTTGTATTTATTTGTCAATATTTTTGTGATATTGCCTAAAATATTTTCCTATATTCAATAACTTAGATGAAAATTTTAAAATAATAATTAATCTTATATGAACATTTACGAATTCTTATACTTTGTTGAATGCGGCAAGTTAATCCCATTTAAGCAAACAATGTTGATTTCAATACAAATAACAGAATCTGCTTGTAATCATATATATTTGTATAAAGAGAAGAGATTCAACTAATGCTCGGAAAATGTTCCTTTCGCAGAAATTTTGACCTTTAAATACATAATGGTTCCATTATAGTAAGATAAAATAATAACATTTTTACACAATAAAATAAACGTAGTCTTCGAACGGAAACAAAATTCATATATTACATATCTGCTTCTTCATTTTTTATTTATTCCTCACCTGCAAAATCACCTTCCGAAATTGAAGATATTTTATTTTCCTGCAACTCAAGCCTCTTAAGATTATCAAGAATCGCCAAGGCTTTTTGAGGGATGGCGTTCAAGTCGTTTCCACCGAGATTGAGCCTTTTCAATTTTCTGGAGAGAAAAAAAACAAATAATTTAATACAGAAATATATTCAAATATTATATGATATTATGGATGTATATGTCATGACAGAGTTTAATAAGATAGAACGTAAGGGAGGGTCATAAGGCTTAGATAATAAATCGATTAAGTACTTCTCGAGTCCCTTAAAGGCGTCCACTTCCACGTTATAGATCTTGTTTTCGTAGAGTGTGAGGATTTCGAGGGTGTCCAGACCCTCGAATGCCTTGCCATGAATCACGGACACCTTGTTGTGATTCATGTTAAGTATGAGTAAATGATGGAGATTCTTCAAAGCCGCCGAAGGCACCACGCCCAGGGAATTCTGCGACACGTCCAACTGGGTCAGACCCTTGCCTAGTAACAAGAAATTTTATGTGTATTATAATTTAATGTTATACAAATCTGAGGTTATTGTTATTAAAAAAGAATTTCAAAAATATGATAACAAGGCGAGCTCAATCAATCAATGAATTTCATAGAAAATTTTCTTGAAAAAAAAAATGCAAAAAATTCATTTTGAATCGAATTATTTTCGTATAAAGCCACTATGCGAGAAATTCTATCACAAAATCCTGTTATTAAACCCAAATCCCTGTGTGTCATAAAAAAAAAACTATTATCTCGCCTCGTATCTTTTATATTTGAAAATCATACAATTCCCGACATTAAAATTTATTATTTGAGAAAAATTCTCACCCCGAAAACACTATTTTCACCCCCACCTCAATCTCTATTCGAATTTACATCACACAACGCCCACTTCGAACGTGTTTCATTAAAATAACACGAATTATTATTCAAATATTTTGAACCGATTGTTTTCGCAGACATAGAACACCTAGCGGTTCTCAAAACGATATCGTTATCGATTCGTTACGGTAATAAGGTCGAATCCGCCACTGAATGCAAACTCCATCACTATTTTCGTCCGAATGAATATTCTATGGGTTTGGACCCAAAAAGTTAGACTCAGATTCGAATACAGCGGCAAATGTCATGTACCGTCCAAAGGCGACCCTTGTGATATATTACGTGTGGATATTATATTATATTAATATAATAACCGAAGTGATCGATGGCGATACCTCAATAATTCATATGCTCTAACAAGCGTGTCTAATATATATAGTATGCATAAATATTTAGGATATAATATGATGTATAATATTTTTGTGTATAACGAAAAAAGGACACGCCACTTCGTTTGCTGCTTTTGTAGGCCTCGCCCGTTTTTTGATTATAATCCAATTAAGCTATGGGAAAATCCTTTTATCGTTTGATTGAGTCGATTTTTTATTTTGTTTGATGTGTTTTCGGTGTAAAAAAATCTATGTTTCAATACAAATATGAATATTTAAAAAGAATCGATAAAATAATAATCACATTTATTATTCATGGAAATCTAGCTAATTTATATTTGATAGTAAATATATTCATAAAATCATTATATTAAGCAAAATAATTCAATTGGAAATTTTATGCAAGTTTTGTGAAAATAGATTTTCTCATTGTTTCAAATACGCCGGTACCTTTAAAGTGACGTCGAATTTCAATATTTAATAACACACCTACAATGGCTGGAAAGTATCCTGAAATATTCAAACACAACCCTTAGGTTTTCACCCTTAAGAAACTCGATAAAAAGGATTTTTCCCCGGGAGCTTTTTTAAAGCGATAAAACATTAAAATATTAAAAAGGGACCCGAACAAGAAACGGAAGGAGAGCAACAAAAAAGGAATGACAAAAGAAAAATGGAACACTTTATAAGTGTACGAAAAGCAAACAATCCGCCATTGTACCGAACGATTGATTGGTTTGCGTGTCCTTTTTGTGTCCAAATTATGTCCGTGTACGCCGATGACGTTGACGAGGGACTGTTCTACGGCGATTTTCAAACAAATGACACGCAAAACTCTTCCGAGGAGCGAAAGGAGAGTATTAAAAAAATTTAATAATGGCTCCAGGATTTCGGGCGCGAAATTATTAATTCGAACTGAAGGCGCGCACGAAAATAATCCCGAGAAAGGTTCGTAATTTATTAGTGGGATTCTTAGTGAGTTTTAGGGCCTCTGTTCCCGGTACGCTTTTCACGGTTTCATTATGATCCCGTAGTATTATTCTGACGTTTCACTTTTGGAAAAGTAGACGGGAGAATAGTCTTAGGGTGAATTTGTGTCGTTTCAAAGCTGGAGATAGTTCCCAGGGGCGTGCTAGATTTCAATAAAAACAAATAAAACTAAGAAGGGTTGATCAAAGTTGCGTAGGTGTCTCGTATTTGAACGTTGTTTTTAGAGCTCGAGTGATTTATTTAATTAAAAACCAATATTTGAGTAAGTTTACGTTCGTAAGAAACTTTATAGCGAATGTGCAATTAAAAGTTTATACGTTAGTTTCGAATAACGACAATGAAAGTATTCTTGAATCAAAATCTACGATAGTTAGTGATTTAATAAATATTAATTGATTCTAAGAATTCATTTGATAACATATTTGTATAAATTATAATAAATTCATCTTCTGTGAATATAAAAAAATTACGATATCGTTTGATTATTAAAAAATATATTCAATAGTGAGGGAAATTAATTCAAAAAATTTCAAATTACCATATTTCCAATATTAAATCAGTCCACTGCAAGTACTACATTATAATGAACGACTTGAAATTGCGAATGAATGAATTTAAAAAATTACAATCAACGATAAAGTCAAGTTAGAAAATACGACCGTTCTTTCCTTGACTTTCAAGAACAAGATGCAAACTTACGTTACGGAAACGTTCAAAAGTTAACAACCCAAGTTCTATTCGAATGAAAGTATGAACATTAAAAAGATCCAACTTACCCACAATTTTACACGTACATCAGTCGAATATAAAAAGTTTCCGATTACCGATCAAAACTAAAATTTGAACAATACACTGATTCCCCTTTACAGACAAATATAAATATTCAAAGAACTAATCCGCACGCATCGAAACCCCAATCCAATCAAGAGACCGCTTCACACAAACCTCAACCCGAACCGCTTTAAAAGCATTAATTATGGTTCAGCCGAACCAAATCCGATCGGTGGACCGAATATGATGCGACCGAACAACAGACGGTCGGATATGGTGCGACCGAACCACAGACGGTCAGATATGGACTAATACAGTCATGAGACAATACATACAACACATGAGTCATACTAGCAAACTTGGTGCGGACCGCACCAAATCCAGTCGGTGGTTCGGCCACACGAGCGAACTTGGTTCGGTGCGCACCGAATCTAGTGGAAATTCTACCGGACCGAGCGCACCGTCAATAATAATAATAATGTGCGGCCGAATATGGTCCGGAGCGCACCAAATCCGTCGGTTCGATCGCACCATATTCGAACGTCTATTAATACTTCAATACAAAGCACCATCAAAAGCATACCGATCGAGCTGAGCGACGACTCCTCGACGACGGCCAAGCTGCTGTTGTGAATAGTGAGATGCCTGATATCGAGCCCCAAGAAGACGAACCCCTGCAGCTTGGGCAGATTGTTGTGCCTGAGCTTGAGGTAGAAGATGATGGAGGAGCGTCCCTTGAGGGCGGCCATGGCCTTGTTGATGTGCTGGGGGTCCGTGAACTCGCACAGCAAGTCCAGGCCGTTCTTCTTGACCTGGCACGAGCAGGGGGTGATTTCGGCGTGCGGGGGGCATTGCTGCACGCTCTGCGCGCTCGCCGACGCCGCTAGCGAGAGCACCAGCAGCGCGGCGAGCGCAGGCAGCGCCATGGCGCTACCACGCCTCCGAGACCCACATCGCTCGACTCGACACCGACCCACGCTAATGACACTGTGGACAACAAACAAAGATGATTTTATTCGTGTTGGAACAATCTCTAGATGGATTATGGTGGGCGAATCGTTGGTTTCAGTTTCGTGGTTAAGTGAGGTTAGGTTTATGATGGAAGATTATGGAAGAGTCTCAATATGGATTATGGTGGGTGAATGATTGGTTCTAGTAGCGTGGTTAGGTTAGGTTAGGTTAGGTTGAGTTCGTGGTGGTAGATGGAAGATTGTGGAAGAGTCTCAAAATGGATTATCGTGGGCGAATGATTGGTTACAGTGGCGTTGTTAAGCTAAGTTAGGTTCATGATGGGAGATTATGGAAGAGTCTCAAAATTGATTATAGTGGGAGAATCGTTGGTTTCAGTGGCGTGGTTAAGTTAGGTTAGGTTCATGATGGAAGATTATGGAAGAGTCTCAACATGGATTATGGTGGGTGAATGATTGGTTCCAGTAGCGTGGTTAGGTTAGGTTAGGTTGAGTTCGTGGTGGTAGATGGAAGATTGTGGAAGAGTCTCAAAATTGATAATAGTGGGCAAATCGTTGGTTTCAGTAGCGTGGTTAAGTTAGGTTAGGTTCACGATGAAAGATGGAAGATTATGGAAGAGTCTCAAAATGGATTATGGTGGGCGAATGATTGGTTACAGTGGCGTTGTTAAGTTAGGTTAGGTTCATGATGGGAGATTATGGAAGAGTCTCAATATGGATTATGGTGGGTGAATGATTGGTTCCAGTAGCGTGGTTAGGTTAGGTTGAGTTCATGGTGGCAGGTGGAAGATGATGGGAGAGTCTCAAAATTGATAATAGTGGGCGAATTGTTGGTTTCAGTAGCGTGGTTAAGTTAGGTTAGGTTCACGATGGAAGATGGAAGATTATGGAAGAGTCTCAAAATTAATTATGGTGGGCGAATGATCGGTTAAGTGGTGTGGTTAAGTTAGGTTAGGTTCATGATGGAAGATGGAAAATTATGGAAGATTCTCAAAATGGATTATGGTGGGCGAATGATTGGTTACAGTGGCGTGGTTAAGTTAGGTTAGGTTCATGGTGGAAGATGGAAAATGATGGAAGAGTCTCAAAATAGAACATGGTGGGCGAATGGTAAAGTTGTATTGGTTCCAGTGGCGTGGTTAAGTTAGGTTAGGTTCGTGGCGGAAGATGGAAGGTTATGGAAGAGTCTCAAAATTGATTATGGTGGGCGAATGTTCACGTTGTAATGGTTCCAGTGGCGTAATTAAGTTAGGTTAGGTTGGGTTCATGATAAAAAATGGAAAATGATTCAAGAGTCTCAAAATTGATTATGGTTGGCGAATGATTGGTTACAGTGGCGTGGTTAGATTAGGGCAGAGTTTCCCAACTTGGGCGTCCACCAGGGGGTAATACGGCAATCTTGTAGGGGGAATACGCAAATTAACATTCGAGCAGGCGTGTATTCGTTCCAGTGGCATGGTTAAGTTAGGTTAGGTTCACCGTGGTAGATGGAAGGTGATGGAAGAGTCTCGAAATGGATTATGGTGGGCGAATGTTCAAGTTGTATTGGTTCCAGTGGTGTGGTAAGGTCGGGTTGAGTTCGTAGTGGTAAATGGAAGATATAAGAAGATGGCGCATGTCTTGAATTTGACATAATCAAGTTTTTTCCATTTAAATGGTGTTTATACTTTTAATTACATGTTAGGGAATTGTTGTTAGGTTATTAAAAATGATAAATTAGTACAGGTAGTTTTCTATTTATGATGGTTCGACTTACGACGGTTCGCACTTACGACCGAAAAAATCAATGAATAACAACAACTTCCAAACACATCAGTACGTCTATAGGTCAGAGAGACCCTGACCCTGGAATAGCTCGAATTTCGATACTGGTGACTCAGTGGTTAAAATGTGAAAAGCGATAATGCGTATTTGTCAACATTTTGTATCAGCGCACTCGCTCGAAGGTATTTGTTACATTGTTGCCGAAAAATGCATTTCCGAAAAAAAAAAAACTCTGCCTTTTCGAGAGTATGATGGCATCCATTATAACACTCTTTAAATCAGTTAATGGTCGAAAATTTTTGTGTTATTTGACAAACATAATTTGAGAGGGGGGGAGGGCGTGGAGATTTTTGAATGGTTGAAGTGGGGCATGGTACGAATAAGGTTGGGAAACATTGGGTTAGGTTATGTTGAATCTTCGAAGTAGGAATCGTTGAAGTAGGACGATGAATCGTTGAAGTGGGACGATTAATCGTTAAAGTAGGGCGTGGTACAAATAAGATTGGGAGACATTGGGTTAGGTTATTGTGCGTCCGGGGGCAAATTGCATCATTGGCGCTACTCCCTTTCCAATTTTCAAGTATGAAAAAATCGAAAAAATTTTAAATGCAGAATAATAAAAAAAAATGAAATTCTAGGTACCCGGACTCGTTGGGTTTTAATCGCACGTCTCGGGTCCGGGTTTTGGGTCCGTTATCCAACGGAAAAATGTAGAATCTGTATGAAAAAAAATATGATGGTTATTTTCCGCATTTATTTGATTAAAACATGACTAGCTGATTGCACAATGTTGATTTTTGATTATTTTGTCAAAAATATTGTTGATTCAGCTAAATGTCATTTAGAAAAAATTAATCTGTCAGCAAAACAATGGTTATCAAACTAGACGATTTTACCTAATATCATTTTGATTATCGGCATTTTTATTTATATTATTTATGGATATTTTTCAATGAAAATTTTAATATTTTTCCGGGAATATAATATCGTTTTATGATCTGAATTGATTACAGATTTATTAACCATCATTAAAGTTTTGGAAATGTTTGTTTTTAATCATTTAAGTATATGATTGAGAATATTTAAAAAAAATCGTGTATTATAGATATAATTTCGATTCTTAATGCCTCTTATATAAAAGTAGAAATTTTATCAAATAGGCAAATGTGTATTTATAATTTTCTAGAACTACAAAAACGCATGGAAAAAAATATTTAATATCGTATAAATTAAACAACTATATCGACCAGCATATACAGATTTTCGATAATTTTCGTAATTTTAGTAATATTTTTCAAACAAATAAATTTCCTTTCCAAAAAAAATGATTGTAAAACATTAGGAGTCCAGGCAAAATACTTTTTCAATTTTTCCAAGTATCGAATTTCATTACTACCATCTGTAAAATTCCACTCATAAAATACTTTATGTTGTTGTCCAAGAAACAATTCTTATTTATCGGATGGCCGCATCTACTTTTTAAAGTAAATATTGAAATTGAATTTTCTTCTGACCGCCGTAGAATATCAATGAACATAGTTATGGAAAATTTTCACGAATAAATCTCACGTAAAAAAAAATGGTTCAAGATGGCCATTAGGAAAATTCGAATGCGTTCACGGGAAAATTTCTCGTCTGGAAATTCCACAGCTCGATAAGCGAAAGGAAAATATTTCCGATTTTCGCATATTCTCGTTTTTTCCCTTCTTCCTTAGGGACCCGAACTGACACATTAAATATAGATTTTTATTCCACTTCAACGCGTCGATTGCATCGAAGTCGTTAAGAACCAATAAACGTTCCACCATTTTCCCTTAACGATCTAGCCGTAAACAAGCCGGATATAATTGAAGTTTACATCGATACAAATCATCTTGAATGAATTTATTTTCTTGAAAACGACCTGCCGTTCTCGTCGCAAGGACCTTATTTCATTTTGCAACTAGATCCGAATAAAACGGGGTGGAAAAGGTACTTTTTTACGAGCGGGAAGGTAACGTCTGCCTAATGGTTGGGGCCAGTTTTATTGCCGTTGTAAAAAATTGTATGAAGAATTCACGTAGAAGCTGAAAAAAGGCAAAATCGCCTTTCGAGGGCTATGATATAAATCAAATCACAAATGACGGAAAGCCCACCGTATGTTTATGAGGGGTTTATTAACGTGTACGCAAAATTGCTAGAAAAAAATTCGTACAATTTAACAACTGGTAAGAACATAAAAAAGTTAAATGCTCGGAAAATAGCGTGGAATTAAGTTGAAGAAATTAGAGACGGAATAAAATTTCCACCGTGGATAAATAAGTCGGATGTGCAAACGAGCAGTTTTACAAATAAAGAGACGTAAAAGTTTTTTTGAAAAAAAAAATGCAGGTAGCTTCCTTTGGGAATAGCATAGGTCTAATTTTTGAGATTGCATCATCGTCTTTTGCCTTTGGTTTCATTTCATGGGCGGGATATTCAAGAAAATTCTTGAACCATTTTTTTTTGTAGAACGATCAAACAGCGCACCTTCCTTAGTTATTTGATTTACTCGCGCGTGATCCGGAAAATTCGTAAAATCCTAACACAAAAAATATATTCATCTTTTTTAATAGAACATGACTTACATTTTAAATAGATAGCAAGATAATACATTTAATAAAATCTGAAAAAACTTCGAAATCGATAAATTTTAGTTAAAAATTACCGATGTCTCATTTTATATTCAATCAAAACACTATTTCGGTAACTGAATATAAAACACCCAATCATGGAGAACAATATTGTTGACAAAAGAATAAACTGTCAAAATCAAACAAAATGGAAAAACCTACTGCATTCATTTTGAAACGAATTTTCATTGAAAATAATATTGACATTTTTTTTTTCATATCCAATAACGGATATAATAATAAAAAAATAAAAAAATAAAAATAAAAATAAAATATTTTCTGTTTATAAAAACAGAAAATATTTTGTAAATATAAGCGGAAAATATTATATTTATAAATATACATATCTTTATTAAATAATGTAGTGTGAACCGTTGTGTTCGCAAACAGTTCATTTATTTACTCTTTTATAGTAAATACGAAGTAATTTATAATAGGAACACGAGGCAAAATTTTGCTATTGAAATAAATATGGCTCAGAAATAAACATTCCAAAATCTTGAGCAATTATAAATGGCCCAAAATACATGAGTATGTTATTTCAATAGAGAAACGAATTCGTATTAAAATACGCCATGTTTTTATTCAAGACGTTCATTATAAATATTATACTCAAATTTTGTAATACAAACAATATCATTACGCAAGAAAAAAAAAATTTATAATGTAGTATACATTATTATCAATGCAAAAAATACCATTATACAAGAAAAATGCCGAAAAATAATTCAAAAGCAACATTCTTGCGAGCTACAGACTTCGAGTCGTAAAATTCAGTTGCGTTATTAACTCGGTTAACTTTTTTACGATGCGCGACACAAAAACATATTCGTAAGGGAAAGAGACATTAAGCTTAAACAAAATGCCACTTTTTTATTCGTATGCGTAAAATTTTTCATGAATATGGCAGAAACCTTCTACTTATTATTATCAAAATAAAAATATTCAACAAAATAAATTCATTTTTTTTTATATCATTGCGAAAATTTAATTCTGATTCTTTCATATATGACTTTCATGTAAGAAAAATTGAAGAGAAGGTTTCCATATGAATAATATATAATAATTTTTTTTTCATATTATATATTCACAATTGGATACCTACAGGCAAATTTAATTTAGTTATAAATTCACATATATACGTCAAGAAATGTTAGGCTGATGCTTTAATTTATCTATCTATCTATCTATCTATACTATTATAAAACCGAAATTTTTTTTGTCTACGTCGCTTTTTTGAAAATTAAATTTGGTCGTCTATCGAAATGAAAACTATAGCACCTAGAGCCTTCAAAGTTTGTCATATATCTTAAAAAATATTCCCATACCACTTAGGGCACTTTTCACGCTGAAAAAATTCCGATTAAAATTACGCAAAAAAATGAATGAAAAATTAAAATTTATCGAAATTATTTGGCGACCATTTTTATTTTTTCCGAGATTTTTCCACAGTCGGAAATGATTTTGATGTCGGCATTTCTGACCAACAATTCATTGCATCGACTTATTATATAATTTTGGGAATAAATACTATATTTTGCGATAAATTATACTTGAAATTGAATTCGAAAAGGATGAAACCGGGACGCCGATTTCGTTGTTATGCTCGATTATTTTGTTGAAAACCGATGGCATCTGTCAAAGATATTTCCATTCAACTTTCCTATGGCAGCAAATTTGCATGGAAAAGTGTATCGATTGCATTACGTAATACGGCATATAATTGATTGTACAAATTTTTTCACTGCCGCAATACGATTTATCATAGAAATAGCGTATTTATTGAATTATATGATACTACTTATAATCCGAAGTAAGTATATAATTTGTAATTAAAGTTGATTTTTTGGGTGAAAATCCCCGATAGTTGTCCGTTTTTTTGATAAGGCATTGCCTTTTATGGGTGATTTTTGTGAGTGTAAAGTTGTGGAATTTAAGAAATGTAGATTAGAAGGAAAACCGACTTATACCCACAAGCCACTCGGACTGAGTACGCCGATAGCATCGACCGCATGCAATTGTTGTTACAATCAAACGCGACGTCGGCACATATAATTCGTACGCTGGTCGATAAAGTAAAAATTCAGAATCATTTTTTGGAATTGTCCCATCATTGAAAGACTAAACTCTCATTTTCAAATCAAATGCTCAAATACCCAATTTGAGCAGTAGTTAAAAGCGGAATCTACTCTCGCCATCCCTGCGGCTTGAACCATCATCCTTACGAATGAAAATCCATGCAGCGTTACCACTACATCCCGGATTGGTTTTTGATTTATAAACGTTCATAAAAAGTCTAATATAGGTAATCACTTTGAAAAAGAAATAAATTTTGATTTTAAATGTTTTTGATCGTTTTATGATTATATTGACATTAAAATAGACGTAATTTATTCAAAACGAATTTCAAATGTCACTCAATTTGATAAAATAAATAGAAGGAAATTCAAACACAAAACTTTTTCTCAAAAAAATTCTGTAGGTCACAAAACAATTTCCCGAGCCAAACGACCATACACATACAATTTTCCCACACAATCTCACATCGTCTCCACTTTTCACAATCAATAAACTCCCCTACATTTCGGAAAACTTAAATCCACACATGTAATCCGATCAACACTTGAACACCCCGAGCCAATCTTGTCCAGGTGCACCATTGTGCTATTTTCTGAGAGCTTCGGTTAATGGCTTCCCAGGTGGAAACGAACCGCAACTTGCCATTAACCCTAATGAGTGCATACTGCTATTGCAACGACCATGCAGAAACCAACACGGAATGTAGATGTCGGTATGGTTCTGAAGGGTATTTTTTATGTGGATAAACGGAATTGGCTCGATTTGTTTCCGCGAAAAAGTAGAATTCGTACAAAGGTTTTTAGAGATGTTTGAAAAATTAAACCCTTTGTCCGGTTCGTTTCGCTGTTGGCGTAATGAAGTTAATTGCCGACGTTTTCTATAGTCGGTGCATTTGCCAAAAACTTTGTTGGTGTAAACTTTTTTGAGTTCATAAAACAAGTCGATTGTTTTAAACTAATAACGGAAAAGTATAAAGTTGAATAAAGATAATTAACACCAACTTAACAGTTAGAAATTACAACATCTTCTGTTCTCATAATATACAAGCGTTAAAATAAAGTGTTTACGCTGAAGCATAATTTTGAAACTTTTCATAAAATTATGTAACATTTAATTAATTTAACAAGAATAATTTTATTTATAAAAAAGCCTACATTCAACATGAAACGATCGCCCATCACAAACGCCCACCTTAATCAAATACTTCAAGAAGCCAACGAAATAGATTGACCCGATTAAGACTACTTAAACACGATTTTTCAAGTAACACGTCCACACATCAATCCCGGATCGGCCGTTATAACGCATTTCGCCACATTAACGGCGATTCGCAACACTTCTCACCATTGTAACGGCACCATAACTTTGCCGTTAACAAGCACGGAGGCCCGCACATGCCCTACACGACTTCCACATGATGAATTCGAGCCAAGCCATAATTTTGTCGTCGGACCTTGTCCCAAAAATAAAATTATCGTGACGGATAAAATGGACGCGGAAAAGGCAGTGGTTGTAGAAAGGCGACGCAAATAGACGTCAAAGAAAAGGATTTGTTCGTGTGGCGACGAGTCGTTGCGCAGTAAAAGCTCTAATAATTGAGCTTTAATCCGCTTTCGAGCTTACGTAAGCTCGTGTAAAGGACTCATTATAAAAGACGTTCGAAGGTTTTCTTGAAAGTGATGTTTTTTTCTGAGAATTCCAGTTTTATTCTTTCATTGATTATGTTTTAACAGAAATAACTGTGGAACAATATAAATAACCCCATCATATAACATACATGCAATTAGTCTTATGTTTAACGGCAATGGAACCTTCTTAATAATTTCACGGAAGTGAATCATTTTGTATCATATTCACACTGCGAAAAAAATTAATAAAAGGAAAAGGCTTTTTAAAAATTTGATACTAAATAACATAATATTTAGCTACATGCGAGTCATGTACGTAACAAGCAGGGTTTAAAACTAAACTAAAAAAAAATTTCTACCGCATGAAAAGGTGAATTATTCAAGATCGTTAAACTCACTGCAATCATGACACTCTCATTGTTTCAGGCATACAGGCAAACATTAGTCTGTCAATTTGATAAAAATCTATGGCAAACATCCTCCGCCTACATATGAAAATATACGGCCGGAATAAAAAAAAATATCATCAATCACACAAAATGGTATTCCATCACGGCTTATTACCGAGTTATTCGAGTCGTCGCTCGTGAAAACTTTTAAATATTCATAAGAGAAAAAAAGTAGATCGAGATGATATGCTCGCGCGAGCATATATTATACATATACGTACCGGTGTAGGGCACGAGGGTCGATCGCTGTATTCATGAAAAATGTACGGGCCATGTCAAAGTGATCTACTTTCGAAATTCATCTATATAACATTGTTAATATTTCATGCTTTTGGAGTGGTGGTAAGTAAATCATGAAAGCAAAAAGCTTTGCATGTCTATAGCATATTTCTCAAATGCAATATGCTGCAGACGCATTTTAACTGTAGGTTCGTGCGCAAATAAACAATGCTAAAATATTTTATGTATACTTCAATAGACACAATTTCAAATAAATTTATTCGATATTCTGGAAATGAATTTATAATGTACGGATAAAGTGCGATCGTTATTCCTCATATTATTTATGAGGGTCTTGTGAAAGCGGCTATATATATTTTTCTTGTTTATGCATCGTTATCTTATCGAAAACACATGGTGTCCGCAGAAAATCCACTTTAATCTTAAGCATCCTCAAAAAATATTCATGAAAAAAATTACCTGGATCTTAAGCCTCAATCGATTTTTTAATATTATTCGTTAATTTATAAACTATTAATTCGAAAACACGATACAAAACGAAATACAATTTAGTTAAAGTACATATAGTCAACATGATTTGTTTACTGACACTTCTCGAAAATTCGGAGAGTACGCATTTTAACAATAGAAATGCTCCCAAAATATTCCTGAAATCTTCGCAAATATATATTGTATTATTGAAATTATATGAAAATATAATATATAATGAAAATATTTTGCTGAAAGCATTTTGGTTTGTACAAGAATATCCACATTATTTGACCTTTTTGGTTTTATTCCAGTTTCATTGTTTTCAGTAAAACATCATTGAATATTGCGGTTCTTCCTTTGTATTTCTCATTTGGTCCTTTTGCGCTATTCCCAGTGCACTATTTTTCTCGATATTACGAGAATTGCGAAAAACTATAAATTATTTATTTTCCCAAACGATTTCTATGCTTGCATAAGTATTATACAAGGTAAGATTATTTTCCCCAATTTATAAATTCAATACATATTTAAATATAATTAATGATAATAAAGAAAATCGATTTCTTACAATGAAAAATAATACAAATATGTTATTTTATGAGAAAAAAATGATTAATTTTTATAGGTTTATTAAAAATAAAGTATACAACTTTTGACTTGCAACATTGAAAACGAATAACATTTTCAGAATATAATTATAATACCTTGATATGCTTCTTGTTAATTGTAATTTCATTAAATAAACTCGTGTGATCTAACCATAAATGGATCCAAGATGCAAATTATTAAATATAAAAAAAACAATAAACGGTCAAAATGAAACAGCTACAAATTTAAGTACTCATGATAATGAAAAAATATTATTGATATCAATATATATGTACCAATATAATATAAACAGTGATATCAACTTTATCCTCAAACATCATCTTTATCATAAAATCTCAAACTGCTTCAATATTAATAAAATTTTATACAAACAAACAAAATCTATCACTGCACAAAATAAATACAATGCAACAACCTCATATATTTTTATCGGAACTCCTAAATCAACCTCACGTGCAACAGATGAACGACAATATAAGAAAAAACTACCCCACAGGGAACAAAATTACAATGTGACCATTTCTCAACAACACAGGAAAAAAAACGTAAAATTGAAGGTTTTCCCCTACAATTTTTATCCATTTTTACGAGTCATCCGTGCGTATGTGCATCGCACGACTGCAGTAAAATATTCACGAGTGCTCTTCTAGGTATTTTCTAATCTAATTTTACCCTAACAACGAGCTTATCGTGTTACGTGGGCTTTCGCACGACATGCTTTTCCCGTTTGCCGTTTTTTTTGTTGTTGTTATTGTTTGTTGATTTGTTTCAGACGTGTTTTTCTACATTTTTTTCAATGTTGTCGTTGAATAAAAAGCTTGTTTTTTCAATCTAAATTAAAGATATACAATAAAAATTCGCTTAAGACTTAAGTAACTTATCTCCAAGTCAACTCAATGGTTATTTTATAATACTAACAATTTCAAAGTCAAAGAGTTTAATTTTCTATTTATAAAATTGTTCAATTTTAAACTCAAAATTTTTTAATTTATTAACGGAATATAAATAATGTTAAAATTTTATTTCGAAAAAAATCCCTAACGAATGGAATCTTTTATTATTATCGATTATTATAAGTAATATATCTCGTCATCAATTTATATGCGACTATAATTAATCACTATAACACTTTTAAATATGATCTTCACTCACATTATAAGCATAGTACACACGATTCAATAAAATTTCCTGGAAAAATATAAGCCATAACTGGTTCCGACATGTAGAAGCATTGTTCATCCGTCTCAAAAGTTAGTTAAGCGAAACTGTATATACCGAAAACAAATACATTCATCATATCAGTTGGGGTAAACTGTTAGATGTTCAACCGCAATGTTCACCGTTTCGCAAATGCGGAAATACTTTTGTTAAGAGAGCTTTCAATGAAAACCTTGTTTCAGCAATGATCATATCATAAGAACCAAAATATATTTGAATGAAAAAATAAATAATATCATTTTATATTTTGGAAAAACAACATTGCGGCGTAAACAAAATAGCCTATTTCTGTTTATATTTCGGGAAAACCCTTTAAATTTATTAACGTTACACACCGTCGGGAATACTGATAAAGGAAATGAAATAATTGTACGTTCCCTTCGTAATTTATTACCGAGCAGTATTATATTTCGCTATTATTTATTGCTTTTATATAGTGTACACGTTTCACTCTTCGTTTGATACAAATTAATAGATAAAACATACATTTTTGAATAGGTTCCCACTTTTTAAGTAGTGCTTAATACATTTTTATCGAATCCATGAGCACGTATCCGGAAAAAAACATTTATGTAATAAAAAATAAGCACGAATATGTAAATTCACTATTTAGAGGCTCGACGTGCGACACAAAGTCAATACACGCATACGCCAACATTGAATATTTCATTAACTTATTCGAGACCTTTGAAGTCGACTCAAAAAGTCTCATCCGACAAAAGAACGTTTTATTGCCTCCGTACAATATATTTTTGAGCCGCATATATAATTCAAAACTAACTCATCTTTGACACGCAAAATTCCTTTTCACACACAACCACCGTCTGTTTGACGAATGCCGAACAATACACAATACGATAAAATTAATTATTAGAAACCATAAAAAAGGGAACCGCGATAGTACCAAAGGTATCCATCGCTGAAAGTCGATTGAATATACTGAAAGTGTTTTTTTTTTTTCAAGATTATTTTTGTTTTTTAAGAAAATATATATATGGCCTTTAATATTGTAATGAAACATATTTAGAAACGAAAGTGAGACTAATATTTTGTATTAACCTGATAGATCTATATTTAAGGAAAATATTATTTACAATTCAAATATTTAATGACAATTTTTTAAGACTAGGTCAGCATTCAGCACCATTGATTCCAATTAATTGATGATTGAGTAGATTTTTTGATTGAGTAATGCGATTTCATCATAAGGTTAATACTGGATATTCTGCTGATTTTTTGGCATTTTCACATTCAAATATGATGACGTCCAAATCCTGTCATGTGTGTATTTTTATGGAATGGGCTGTAATTGACATGAAATGGTCTGTTGATATGAACAGGAACACCTCTTCCTAGCATAGGAGTACTATGATAATTTCCATTAAATAAACCTAGTCTTATAGGTTGAGTCTATAAATTTTAAAATAATTTTTTTTAGAAATTTTATGAAAAATAATTGTAAAATAAAATAAAAAAATAATGAAAATGTACTCACAGATCCCAGGGCAGCAAATAAAATCAACATGATACAAACGAGAAAGATTTTTCCGGAGGTATAAAAGTTTGAAAGGCGCACCATTTTTAAAGATTTAATAGATGGTTTTCGGAGATATATTAAAAGTTCAAAATACCACGAGAGTACTTAAAGAACTGATAATGCGCGGTATGAAAATTCTCTTTTTATAGCGAAAAAACGAGGAAATCTTGTTACCCATAATCAGTGTTAGCGAAAAAAAAAATGCAACCTTTGCGGAAACAATCACGTCTAATTTGTTTTCAAAATATTAATCAAACAGTAACCCAATTTAAAATTAAAATATGTGACTTAAATTGAAGATAAAATATTTACTAATTGAAACAGACATTTCGATACGTGATTTTTAACAAAAATTTCTACCGCGATTTCAACAAAATTATTTTTCTGAAGTGCGAAAAAGACACGACCTAGAATAAGTACATACTTTACAAAGCGACAATATTATTTTTGGCCTTCATATTAAAAATATATATATATTATCCTGATCTCGATCGCTTCATACACTTCGCCCGTAAACCCCGCAAAGGAACCGTTCGTCGCAATTTAATGTGAAAAGCACATATCTCTCGAGTCCCTTCTACGAATCCCTTTTTTCAGCCCTACCCACTGTCAAGTGTTTTTCCATCTGTCCAAACGACCACCTACCGCCCCGGCAACACATCCTTTCTTCCACTTTCCTCTCGACATTTATTGTATGACTCGAACACTCTATTTACGGAGTCGGCCTTACTCCTCCTTCCCTCCACGAAAAGTCCGCCTTCGAATTTTCACCCTCTTGCTTATAAATCGCGCCAAAACGTGGTCGCGCAAATAATAATTAAAAGATTTCGGCCGCCCTCTCGGGAAATTCAAAGTTCAATAAACGGAATATAAGTCAAATATTCAGAGGCGAAGATGCTTAATTTATCGGGGAGCGAATTCTGCGCAAAGTTCGTTCGCGTGAATTTTTCACGATGACGACAAAACTCGATAAGAGTTGCGGTTAACTCGTTTAGCGAAATTTTGTATTAATTCTTAAATATAATATAGGTTTCGGAGTTGAGCGTGAGATAGTATAAATGTATGTCGTAGAACACGTACGCGTGTGAGTCGGCATCATTCAATTTCGCCATACGACTGGATTCAAATATGATTAACTGAACATGTGATATTTGTATACACAATGCTGATTCGTCATGACGGTCAAATCTTAATCGAATTTAATATAAAATAATTTCTTTTGTGTATAATACGAAACCTGGTGAAATCCTCTATATATAATAGCGGATTTCTCTCTTTCTGTCTATCTGTCACGATGACGCTTGCGATTTTTTTTCCCTTTTTTCAAATGAACGACCCGAACCGTGACTGATGTTGATGATGATGATGATGGTGATAATGATGATGGTGATGATGATGATGATGATGATGATGATGATGATGATGAACAAATGAACTGGTTTTATTAATTAAATATTAAATATT
>JAOXNN020000058.1:877806-915562 GCA_028571205.2 Hydropsyche betteni | reverse complement strand
TATGAGGAGTGGAAGAACCGTCTCCAGCGCTGTGTGACTTCAGAAGGATGTTATTTTGAGGGTGACAATATAGAATTTTAATTCTATTTGAATAAAAAATTTTAAAAAAATCAGTCTCATTACTTAATTTACAGGCCACGTACATGTGTGTTCACATTTTTGTAACTTCACTATTAAAAATAATTTAAATGAGTTTCAATATAAAAAAATATTATCAATTGCTAAATAGTCTCAAAAAATCTATATATTATTATTATATTATTATATATATTATTTACAAGTATGTCACTTAACATTGTTGATCAATGAAAATGTATACATTTGATAAATTTGAGTTGTTGTTGATATCGTCATATAAATTTAATGATTTTATGGGAAGTAAAATAGGGCTTGGTCGAAAGTGGGACAAAAATGGAAAATAATGGGATAGCCAGAATTTTCCCGATATAGGATATAGGATCGACCTATCTATAAATGTATTTATGAAAATATATGGTTGACAATTATAACATGATACTTTCTTTGTTGAAAAAAAAAGTGAAACTTTCTCTTCAAGTTTCGATATAAAGACATTATTTTTTTTATATAAAAAAGATTATCTTTATATCAAGGAATTTTTAAAATATATATGTGCGTCAAATGAAAATGTTATGATATGAGGAAAATTAAAATCAGAATTGAAAATAAAAACTATTATTTTTAGACATATCTAAACAGAAAAAATATATAAAGAGAACTCAATAGAAAGCTTACGTAATTAAAAATATAAATAAACAAATATGCATTCATTAATTTTAAATACATACAAAACTGGCCCCATACATCAACATTAATTTGATAATTTAGAACTTGAAAGTCCTCGCTTAGGAAATTTCAATGATTTACAAGATAAGTAGAAGTCGAAAAAAAGGAAACCAAATAAACAAAATAAATCAATGCGCATCGATATTTAATTATCCATTGACCTCCTCCATAAAACACGTTCGACTGTCCTATAGTGTTTCGTTATGTAAAAAAAAACGATGCACAAGGTCGAAAACATATATTTCTGTCAAAAATAATATAATTTTCATATCTGTAAATTATGTATAATGATGTTACGCCACTGATAAGATAAATATGGATATAAAATGAATATTACAAAACCACAAAAGATGATGCTAAATTTACCAAAAGAAACAAACAGAAAACAGCATAATTGCCAAAATTTTGCTAAATATATTTTCCCGATATAGGGTAACTACGAAACGCGATGCACATTATCATAAATAAACACACAAACAAAAATAAAAAAATATTTCTTTAGCTTTTATTTGCAGACAATCGCGTTATGCTAAAAAAGATACGCCGACGCGAAAACCAGGTTTCAAATCTCGCGCAATTTTATTTTTATATCGCGCTGAAAACACGCTATATAAAAAAAAAACAAGTTAATGAATGTATTCGGCATGTTATAACAAACGAATAAACCACCACGGAAATAATGGAAACTTTTCAGAAGCATAATTCGTTTCAGAAATAAAGTAACTCGAGCTTGCGGTCATGAAAACGTTCATGATATTTTTGACGTCTAATCGTTACGTAAACACGTTTCATTTTGACGGAATAACCGGCGATGGCTCCGTCCAATTATAAAATTGTTTCGGAAAATGTCGACCGTTATCTCGTTATAAAATCGAATATTTCCGAGATTCAATTTATCGGCGCGCGAAAAAGTGACATATCGCGGGAGATCTGAGAGTTTTCGCACACGATAGTTTCTGATGCATTCGAGCGCAAGTGAAAGTGGTTTTTGGTGCCAAAATGAACGTTTGCCAAAGTTTTGACGGTTTCGATTAATATAAATTACAGTTTGGGATTGAGAAATCATCGATAAGTACTAAACAAAGATCCTAAACAAACCGGGTATATGGAAAAATTTCGGTTCGAGTTTCGGAATTAATACGGCAAACACTTGAAATCCGTAAATCACAAGAACGAGAAAAATTAGGTTCTCAACTCCAATGAAAATAATCTTACACTGAAAACACATTACTGAAAGTGCTTTTGATACCTTCTAGTATCCATTACGTTCTCAATGATAAGCGAATCACAGTGCAATTAATCAAAACAAACAGGGAAAATATTATAAAATACTTTTTCATCAATATTAAACTATTAACAAGAAAATCGACTAATCAACACTGAATATATTCACCAATACCTATATATGTACCAATCAATACTAAATATACTGACTATTCAAGATCATAAGATTTTTCCTCACATTAGATATATCAATCCACAGTTTTTCGATCAAATTTAAAAATTTTGACATCGGGATTTCTTCAACATGTAACTAGGGAGTCCGGGACTCTATGGCCGGTCACTGATGAAAAATATTATTCACAGCTAACCAAACATCGAGCCGTTTATTTTGGGCCACACGTGTTTTTGATATACAATACGCGAGCTGTACGAAAGCGAAAGACGAACCGACGGATAAATACACGAAACATATACATTTTGCATTGATATTTCGTGGTTTTTTTTTTCGCGCTAGTGTGACCTCGTTCGTATTCCAATTTCCAAAACGAAAAACGTACAGAAGCAACGTTTTATGTAACGTCAATTGATGCATTCGAAGAATACATGAAAATTCGAATATTTTGTCCTTCGTTTAGTCGTCAAGATCATGAATGGATACTGATATAGCACATGGCCAACATGGGGGGGGATTTTTCGAACGAATGTGAACTTTATCAAGACTTATTTTCGACTAAATTAGGAACGTCCTCGTAGCGATTTGAACTTGAACACACGAATTCGCGTGTCCTAAAATAAAACGCGGTTTCTTTTATTTATACAGCGCGATTCTCACGCCAACGCCGAAAGCGCCCATACGCGCGAAATTTATTAGCGGCTTCCGCAACTCTGTTTTCCCATATATTTAAAATCAAATACATCACCCGGTCGATGCAAAAGCGCCGATGAAAACTTTATTATATCGCATAAACTTTTTTCTCAGAAGAAAATATTCGGGGAAGAAGAGTTGAGCCTCTCTGGGCCGCAATCGTGCGTATCGTTCTCATATACGGTCGTTTAGTATAAACATGGAGTCGACTGTTAGTGTTCGGTACTCGAGTTGAATATTAATATCGTTACTATGACGGCTCGTAAATTATATGGAATCGCGTGTGTCTATTGGTGTGTACTGGGTTTTGGACGGGGACTGCCGATTTTGGCGTTTGCTGCGCTTTAGCGGCGGTGCACGTTTATGCTAATGTGTTTCGATGCGAATTCGAAATACGTTTCCGTCAAATTATCGATGGTTTTTGAATATTAGGATGATGTGTGATGTTCATTTTTTTTTTTAAATTACGAATATATGAATTAGGGTTACCATATGGTGGCCAAAAGGAGGACATGTCCTCCTTTTTTGATTAAAATAAAGCGCCCTTCATTTCACCCTGAAATTTCTTTTGATACAACGATAATGATCTTTATAGTTATTTGTTAGAAACACTTTTATCATAAATAATTTTGAAAATTTTGACTAAATATATAATACTTCTATTGTTGAGAATATTTTAACTACCAATTTTTTAAATGTTGATATTTAAAATCTTATATTGATTTTATCATAACGAAATAGCATATGTCTCATTTTCAAATTTCCAGATTACAGAAATGTATCTATTATATCATCCTCTTTGCTAACCAAATTTCACAGTTTGCCCTCATTTAAAAAAATAAATAAAAAAAACATCCTCCTTTTGTGGTTTTTCATCTAGCATTTCTGCAAAAAAAAATACGATGCGGTTTTCATTCAAAAGATAAGAAAAATATATAAGCTCTCAACATCATTAAAACAGACATTCTTAATAAAAACTTAACGAATTGCAAACGATGATGATACATAAAAAATCCTATAAATATATTTAAAACTTTCAAAATATACTTTGCATAACCGACACATATGTATCGCTCAACATTCCATATTCCACTCTGTCAATTAAGAAACGAAAATTAATGCGTTTAATTAAAGTTAAACATAACCTGAATTGACCCTAGCCAACGACCCGACCTAATTCAACTTTTCCTTTTGACACGCCGCAAATTCGCCGTTTCTATTCGGAAAAATTAATATAAAACACGACAAGACCGATAAATTACGCAAATATATAAATGGAGTATGTGCATGCGTAAATAATCGCATAAATTAAAAGTTGGTACGTTTCATACACGGATCTAGGACGACTCCATTAAACCGTTTTACCATAATTGCTGGGTTCGATACTAACTTTATTTATGTGTTTAACTATTAACAAATATTACAACATATTATTTAAACATAAACATGCAATGAAAACTCAGTTGCAAAAAAAAAATAAGCAAACTTACGCAACGCGTTTATTGTAAAATCGACCTCGATTTTGCGAGTGTGCATACTTTGCGAGATGCATTCTGAGAAGAAGCTCACCTGAAACATAAAAAAATACATGTTACTATACGCAAAAAAAATGTGTATTAATAAATACATTTATTTCAAAACTGATAAAAATTAAGTGGTTCGTGATTAGCGAAGGTGAACCGGAGAGCGGCTTGTTTTTAATTGATGGGTTTATATTAATTAGAATGCATTAAGTTTGATAGCGGTAATAAGTTTTTGAAAAGTTGTTCGTGTAAGTATGCAAAAGGACATCTGAAGTTCGATTAATTATTGGGAAAATACCGTCTGCAATTTATCACGTGTTAAATGTGACAAATTGACTCGAAAGTGATAACAATTAATACACGTATACGGCGTTTTTATCAGTTTTCGATGTAAATCAGCATTAATTTACTTTACTTTATTTGCTTCTTGAATACCAGTTAGATAAATAAAATTGTTTTCGTGTTAATAAGGGAATAAATTTAATTTTCTAATTAGGATATTAATCAGAATTTCCAATCAATTTGAAGACAGAAAAACAGCTTTTCTTGCAATTCTTGAATATTTTATTAGAAATATTCATATTAAAATTAACATATAGATAAAACGGACTTGAAAGCATATAGAATACACTATTAATTTAATCAAGTATTCAATTCAATTTACAAGACAAATAAGAGTCGAATCGGAAAAGCTTCCTCGTGCATTAACCGAAACCGGATTCGAAACTGGAAGTTTCAAAGTGCCCCATACATTATAACACAGCTTATCTTCGGTTATAAACAAACACAATCAATCGCCAAACATATCGATAACTGATCAGGATTCAACCAGCGGACTTTACACGCTCAATTTCACAAACAATCCAACACGAAAAGGCACGAAGCACTTCGGCGCTTTTGATTCGTCGCGAAAACGGACGAGCGTTTTGGCGGAACGCATCCGTTCAAATGTTTATTTTGCTATTATAAAATATTTAAACAATCACTCGAGCCGGCCCAAGTGAAAAAGTTCAAGTGCGAAAAGTGTTTATGTATTGTGTTTGTACACCCAATGATTAAAGCCCGACTACCGTGGATCGCCATTGATAATATGGACGGTTTGAATAAATAAACGAGGAGGAAGCACTCGAGCCGCCTTTGGGAGTTTTCGAAAAAACATGGGAATTCGCTAGGAAAAAGATGGTTGTAATGTCGTCGAAAACGAACTGCCCAACGACCCGTGAAGTCTGAGAAAAAAGCGGCGGTTTTCGAATATGCAAATTGTCCATTGTGGATAGAATTGTGGACCGACCACTGTGCTATTCAAGGCTGCTGAAAATTCGATTAATTAACACAAACTATCAACTATTTATAGAATAACAATCCTATATTAAGTTTTACGAATAAAAGTACAGTAGAACCTCTATTATCCGGATTGAATAAAAATATTTTTTTAAATAAAAGATTATAAGATATTTTTACATAACACGCACCCAAAAATTTACGAGTACGTAACAAAATTATACTGAATCCAAATATGAGGATGATCAAACTATCACCTGATAGGAATTTTATTTTAAAAAAACTTCTCACAGATGGCGTTAAAAATTATAACTTCATTAATTATTATCATGGAAACAGATGAATACACTACTACAGCGATTTTATATTATGTTCACAAATTTTTTCAATATCAAATAACCAAAAATCCTCTATCCCCTATATATAATAGCGGATTTCTGTCTGTCTGTCTGTCTGTCTGTCACGATGATGCTCGCGAATAATTTTTTCCTTTTTTTAAATGAACGACCCGAACCGCGACTCTTAAATGATGATGATGATGATGATGATGAACAAATGAACTGGTTTTATTAATTAAATATTAAATATTCAAATCGAGTACACATTTCGAGTTCACACAATCGGGTCTTCACATTTTATTGTTTTCCGTTTCTTAAAAAAACCACAGCCGATGTTATTAACATCGGGCCTATATACTAGTATTATATAATCTTCGAAATATATTATTTAGAAGAAACTTCCAGTTCAAATCACGATAAAAAATTCACACAAAACTTCAAAGCCAAATACGAAAATATCAAAGATATCAAAAAACCAATCTGATATAACATATTGCATCAAAGATTCTGCACCAACTGGCAATTTTTTTTTTCAATTTTCACGTCAAATCCACACACCCCGAACAGCGACTCCCCAAAACACACGCCATACATCAAAATCAAGACTCGAGACCGCAGCTTCTGACAACATCAAACGGCATTAAGCGAACCTCAGTCAATCTTCATCGGCGGCCGAAATCCGCCGAATCCGAAGCCTCCCCTCGTCCTCCGATGCGCGTAAATCCATCAAGGAGGCTGCTAGGAGCGAACGGTACATACCTAAGGCCAGAGTTGAACAAACGGCTAATCAAATCAAGTCCCAGGGCCGGCTCTTTCATTGAACTGACGGAACCTCATCCAAATGTCACACTCATAAGCAATAATGATGCCGCACGACTGGACCTATTGAAGCAGATCACTTCCTCCCAATTGGCGGCGGTACAAAAACACACACAAAGGCACACACACGGTACAAAAACGTCACTCACTTATACACGCGTATAAATATTGCGAATTCGATAATGTTTTGTGTAAATTCAATGGACACTTTCTAAAGTATGTTTGAAATTCGTATTTCACTCGGTCAGCGTCATCGTTTCGATTGTTTCAACACTTGTCGCGCACTTTTGATTTCGTATGCATTTTTGATTGGTGGGATTGTTGTTTTTTTTTTTTTTTTGTTTCGCAGGACACTCGTACTAGTCCTGTCAAATCACGAAGGCGTACTGCTGTATTTTTCGGCGCACTATGAATATGTGATGAAGAGTGTTTGTCCCCCTTCTCCGTGCTAGTGTCGTCTGTCTCCCTCGTCAGGACTATGGTCTAGTCGTGGTAGATATCCTTTGTCGCCAGTGTTCCTCAACAATAATGATTGTTGGTAGTTTGTGCCGATTGTATAATACATGTTGATGTTGCAAGTGAGATGTGACGTGAGTTTTTGACTATCCATAATTAAAAACAATTAGTATTTTTAGATGTGACGTCGTCTCTATCAAAAATAATTCCTTTCATTTTTCAACGACATACCGATTTTTTTTCATGTATATTGTAGCAAAAAATTTTTATTCTTTGTGTGTAAAAAATATTTTGCTTTTCTTTTAAATTCTCGATTATGAATTATAGAGAAAGGTTTAATATTGGTCGTAATCATATAAATCATTTCTAGTATTGTATATTATAATATAATACACATGAAGTTTCAAAAAATTATATGCACTTAGAAAAACTTCCTGTATAATTAGTGCATCGCCAAACAGGAAATTATCCATATAATATTTACAGAATTTTAATAAAAACAAAATATTGATGATTATATATAATATTATATTTCGGTGAATTTCAATATTTCACCATTTGATCACAAAAATTTTTATGAAATTTTATAAAACCATTATTTTATGTTCAAAGTTTTTTCGATCATCGACGATATGGAAATTTTTTAAAAACAACTCCTCGTTTCATTAAAAAACGAATTATTCTATACAAAAAAATATCGCGAATATTGAAACTATATTTGAAAAGGCTTTAATCATCGACATACAGTCAGTTTGAAAACTCAAACACACATTTTGCGTTTCATATTTTTTCCGCACACCGCTGAAAAATCGCTGATACACACGTTTCGATCACACATTGTTCCGCGTTTGTATTCAACGGTACAATTCATCTTTTTTTTCCTTTAGCGCCCCGAAAAAAATCATTTGTATGTCCCATCCAATAATGAAGGCAAAAAGTGACTGTTGTGTTCGGAAAAAAATAATAAAACTCGAATATACACATTTTTATACCCTTCATAATATTATACATTACGCCGGGCCATGCGTGCCAAAACGAAAACGGCGAGAAATATCGAATGGAAGTATATTAAAATTTCGAACAAAGGTTAAACCATCGCCTCATCGATTGTGGCTGTTTTAAATTGGATGTATCCCTTTTGACCTTATACGAGAGTGGCGCAATAAAAAACGCGCGAAGTGAAATTTCGCGCGCGTATAAAAATTGATGACTTTAAAAATTGGCGAACGAAACAGAAGCAATTTCATATTGTTCGCAATATTTTTACGGTCATAAAATTGATGTTCGAAAAAAAGCGTGCTGTACATTCGAAACGTATACGCGTATCAGAAGTACGTGCGGGATATGAAAAGTCATTTATCATTCGTGTCCCTTATGCATAAAAGTTATCAATCATGATAATCTGTTGTGTTAGAATCTAAAAGGCACGCCTATACAAGAAAAAAACGTATAAATATCTGGAATTTGCGTTGATCAAACATCACGTATTTGCTATGCAGATTTAACACTGCACAGATGCGCTTTTATACGAAAGTTGATCCTCGAGCGCGTCATTTGTATCACTTAAGGACGACTTCGCAGCTGTGTATGTATTAAATAGTCATATTCCACGGGTTTGTATAATATATGTATATTGTGTGAGATATGAAGCAAAAGTTTTCGTTAAATTTACACCGAACAGCTGGATATAAATTATCTAAGAAATCGTTTAATGTACAACGTTCAAAGTTGTAGTCTTACTTTGCGAGAAGAAAAACCGCCTTCAGACGGCAGCCGGCCATAAAACCGTCTATTCCCCGATTCCCGAAAGATTTAAAGATTTCAGTCTATCAAATGTTTGAATTGTGGCTGCGATTTTTTTTATTTTCAGTTCATTCAAATTTTATATCGATTACACTCTATTAGAGAAAATACAAAGAAATTCATGAAAAGTTTCAAAATATATTTATTTTTTATTCAATTAATATAATACATTATTAGGAATAATATTATTTTTCTTTTCTCCATACTTTTTAATTAAAAATTCTCTGAATGCTCGCTGTCTTTCTAAATACAATATTTTATAATCATCAACGTCAGTTTTAATTCCAAGAATTTTCAAAATAGGATTATCGGGCATCATAAATGAATCATTAATATTTTCTATAACCGATGAATATTTATTATAAATTGTTGATTCGGTAAGATTGATAGTATTATCAATTTCAAAGGCCTTCGTCTCGGAATAATTATTTCTGCTATTTGTATATAAAGCTGATGTTGATGTAAAAAATATAATCAAGAACAAATAAAGTTCCTAAAATAAAAATTAAAAATTAAATACATTAAACACGCAAAAATCAAAATATTCAAAAATTTATCGTACCTTCCGTAACAAATTCGACATTTTAACAATTCTTCAAATTATTATAGCACGACGATTCCAACGATGGCACGAATTAATGACAAACCCACCGACAAGTACAAACTATCCTCGACAACTAAACGGTATTCATAAACTTGACAAATGTGTTTCGTGTGTTTACACAACATCCTCAGCGCTTTCTTAATTGGAAAGCATTATAATAAATTCAAGTGGCACTCGCGACTAATTAAAACAAACAATGTGTACGATTCTTACCAGCGCTTTAAGTATAATACCGAGAAATTAATGCATTTTATCAACACATACGACATACAAAACCGTCAGATCGTTCAACACCAAATAATCTGTTGCTTTTACGACACAATCGATTCGATATCAGAAACTGTATCGCAACGTGGGTCACATTGTTGACTAATTGGCGTGACCATTGCCAATTTTCGCTGTCGGTGCGATTACATGGAACATTCGGGCCATTTAGTTAGTCTGTGTACGGTTGACTTTCACCCCATCAATCACAATACTGCGACACGTTAATGTCCCGTTGCTTTGCCTCGGCTCGTTCGTAGTTTGAATTATTGAAATCGTCCGAATTTTATTCACGGTAATGTTGCCACGGAAAAGGGCCACCTGAAGTTTTTCAGTGTGTTCGGCTATGAATAACTTTCGGTGGGAAAATACCGCTCGTTCCGCTAATGCATAATAAAATTTTATGCTTACGATTTCATTACGTCTTAATGGTGTGTTTTGAATGGAAAATCGATTTTTGTTTTCAATTAAATCGGGTAAAAAGAAAAATATTTTCTTTTCAGTTATTTCACTAATGGTTTTTATATTATGCTACGATTTTTTTTAGGGCAAATATGAAATTTGATGGACGAGGAAAAAAAATTTAAATTTCGTAATAAATTGATAGTTTGAAAATTTTATTTTGTTTTTGTGTAATTTTTTTTTTTTTTTGAAAGAATCGCTTAAAACTAATGAATCTCTTTTTATATAATCCAAATTTCAAATGAAATGTTTTAATTCATTAAAATATTATTTCACATATATAATAATCATATGTGTTTTTTATAATTTTTTTTTAAGATTATTAAATTAAATTAAATTATGTACTTATTTTCACCAGCATAGCAATTTGAGAAAACCTATTATACCTGTTATGTTTGTTCATATATAATATTATATAAACAAATTAATTAATAAAATATCACTTTATACTCGTATAATATAGTAATACTAAAACAAATTATTTTTAAGTTTCTATTGTTAATTATATGAAGAATATAATTTAAAACTTTTCCCCAAGAGAGTCATCCTTGTCAATTTGATTACGGTCGACCATAAATTAATTAACGCTAAATTCTAACACAAACACATCAATCAACTTTAAAAACGATAAAAACAGCAAATTTACTATCAATTAATTTATACATCAATAAATTCAAAAATGCTTAAACACCAATCAAAAAGATTCTCAAATCATAATTTATTTAACAAATCCAAAAATCTCGACCATTTAGATAAACAAGGTCCATTTTTACACAGGCTATTACGACCACCGCGATCATTAATCACATTTACCTCAACGCTAACGAACACAGACCCAAAAGTTGATGCGTAAAACACATGCAGGTCGAACGGAATTTCCAACATGTATCTGCGGACGGTGCGGAATGTGTGCGCCGGTCATTAGTGTCCATTAGGTGACGGTGCCGAATGTCCCGCGGGTGCTTTAGGCCACTGTTAATTTACCAACACGGATTTCCACACAGCGCTCGGGCACGTAACTAAAGCCATCCATTGTGCCCTTTGCCGACACAACGCGGACAAAGAAAACACAATGACCACTGTAATTTGGAAAAATCGGCGGAATTCGAAACTTCGCCTTTTTTCGCAGGTTTTTTTCGACGGCGGTTGTGGAATTTCGGTTTTTCAGCGCGTGCGAAATTCGAAGCTTTGTGCGAATTGAAAATTTATTTTTGTGCGTGCGAAATTGTTTGAGTTATATAAAGTGATCTTTTGCACTAATTCTTAAATAACGTGCGGTGTTGAAAAAACATTGCTGAAAGGGAAAACCTGTAATTCGTATTAGGAAAATACGTCGGCAACACAAGGACTTTTATCGAGTCGATGTTTTTCGCACGTCGGAATGGAAAAAAAATGGTGATGAAAAACAAGCCGGCAACAAAACAAAGTCAAACAATAAAACGAAGCAACAAACAAGGTGTAGCCTTATTCTCTCGATGGGCATAATCGAACCGGATGATTCGCCAAAAAATTTTCCGCTCCATTATCGAAAAACACTTCTCATCGACTCGTCCGCCATTATATTCCATAATATTGTGTGAGAAAAAAGAGAATATCAAGCTATATCAAGCTAATAACCGAAGAAAATCAATATTTTGCGTATTCGGTGAGCGAAATCCGCGGAAAGCTTCCGTCCCGAAGGGGAAGCTCAATGTTTTTCGTGGTGAAACATTAAGCTCAGATTCGAAACACGTAGATATTAATTAAAGCGGAAATCCTTTTGTCACTTTGCCGCTAAGGCCATTTACCAAACTTAGATTATACTGTATCCTTCGACGATATGAGAAAGGTTCGGGAAATCACCACAGAAATATAAATCGTATAGCTCTCTTTGATTCTGCAAGTAATTAAATATTATTTTACAAATCTATTAAATAGTTTCTCCTCTCGATATATTTTTTTAGTTTTATAAAATAACTTAAAAAACGATTTGTTTTATTTGACAGATTGGGAAATTTCAAAGCATTCGCGTTCGTGACATTACATATAAAGGTACTGAAATAGTTTTAAACTTTGTACCTCTGAGTCATTTTATTTAACTTCAATATATATGTAATATAATATATATATAATATTTATTTTTAAATTCAGGACATCCATCATTATTCTAAAAAAAAATCAACTTAAATATTCAAAATGGACACACATTCTTCTCGTTTTTTGTTGTACGTCAGAGTACATACTTTTTGTTGCTCGAGCGAAATTTTAATGCGGCGCACCATAATGGTCGGTACACTTTTGAAGAGTACCCTCATTATGCGTCCCCGAAGGAGAATTTCATCCACTTTATACAACAAACATATCCTTATTAATCTTAGAATACATTTTGCTACGAAACCCAACCAAACGACTTGTTCCTAAAGGCAGTGTACGCTTGCATTCGTATAATTCGACCCCGTGAAATATTCATGTAAAAATCGGTGCGAAAAATCTCTACGAATTATTAAATCCGATGACTAGTTTTTCGTTGAAACGATGCCCACGTCGGTTGGCCGCAATTAAAAGTTTTTAATTAGTTTTGGCCGTCGCTGCCGTATTTTTAATTAAATTAAATTTTTCCCTTTTGATAAAATATTGAATGTACATACGCGCGGAGTGAACATAGCGTAGAACAACCGAAAGTTTTTCATTTACATTATTTTCCCATTAGCGCAGAAGACAACCTTTCTCCATTTTAATATTAATATGAATTAATGGCCACCCCTACTCGAAAATCTAAACTAAATCCTCGTTCTCTTAATATACGCGGCCGTGAAATTATTTTTCGTTAATTAAAAAAATACACCCTTAAAGATACTAGTACAAAGTCAAAAGCCATCATTCGAATGGCAAGCAAATTAATTTATTCTACGTACATCCGACCTCGGCTTCTTGCATCCTATGAAAATCTCCGTTCTCTCCAAAGTATCGATTTCGTAGGAAAACCGCGTCGTTAAAGCGACGTCGCCGGAAATTTCGAAACCGGAGTCTTCGGTAAAAACGAACCCCAGAGATGGAAGCAAGGAATAAGGTAAATAACAATTAAGCCATACAAAATTAATCGCCGCGTCAAATTGGATTCACCATTATGCAAATGCGGCAAAGAGACGTAAAGAGGAGCGGAACGGGAGACGGTTAGAGTCAGACTCTCTCTCTTGTGCCGCAGCTTAATTTGTGTATAGAAATAATTAAACGGTTGTCGAAATGGATGCCCACAGTTTTAATTGCCCACGACTGACAATAGGCTGTAATTCTCGGGGAAAACTCAATTTGATGAAAGCTCCCGCAAAGTGACTCCAACGGTGCAATTCGGGTCATTTTCTTCAAAGTCTCGGCCCGTTTTCGTGGAAATCTGCTCTGAAAATTTTCTAAAGGAGATAATCACATTTTGACGATCTCACTTTGTCAATTATTGTGACCACAAAAATTTTGATGTGAAGGTCGTCTTCAAAGTGTATGTGTCTTATTTTTTCTTTATGGCGAATTTTCTTGAGCTTATTTCTTAAATAGGTTGCTCAGTGTCTAAGACGGATAAAGTAAAGGATGGCAGAGAGATGCTTCTTCCTACGTGTTTTGTTTTTATAGAGCTTGAGTCAGTATATGTAGAGATTATTCTACTTCTCTTTTAATATTAAGTTGGAAGAAAAGCATGGTTGCTACATCTTGTCAAGGAGTTTCATATGTGCAAAATCTGTGTCCATTATTTAGTTCCAAGATACGGCATTTTCATTTTCTAAAATTAATAAATTTATTTGATATCCACATTATTTTCTCACAAATAGATGACAATTACTTAGAAATTTTCTTTCCTAAATAATTCGATTATTCCCACTCGAAAAAAACCAAATGGACAATTATCATAACGAGAATCTCTTTCTAATGAGAATGTAGAGACGGACACGGATCGATTCGCAGAACGTGATCCGAGAACGAAAGTCCCAGGACATTCGTGGACATCGACAAAAGGACGTCCGAAAGGTCCATCCGTACGAAAGCCTTGCTGGAAAAGGCCATTTCGCCTTTTAATGTATGCAGAACACGAGTCTTGGCCGTTGCAACGTCTGCTCTACGTGACACCACTCCCACCTACCCCCAACAGTGCTCCTACCCTCTGAGTAATATAAAATATTTAATAGCCAATTCTGGTAGGAAGCTGGCTTATGTCCTTGTCTCAGACACGTTATGTAACAAAAAAAATCGAGGAAACTCAAATGTGTATACCAGTTTACCGGTGACACATGTCAGTCATTAAACGTTGTATGTAATAGAAATTCTCTTGTCGGACGCGCGGCTATCGTACGTTTTTGGAAAATTGGGTTTATGCGAGTTGTAACTTTATTACGGGACCGAGACAAGCCATCTTAAAAGGCTTGAATTTCTGAAACAACTCGGCTCGAAAGTTTCACTCGCCAAATTCGGCTCCGTGTTTTTTTCGCTGCTTTATTCGACGTCGCTCGAGTGTCGTTTGCGCGAGTGAACGAACGAAATGTCTTTTTCTGCGTAGGATTTTTTCATTCGCCTTTTTTCGTCGCGCCTCACTTTTTCTCCTTCTCCTTCCTTTTGAGGATTTAGTAACTCAATATCTCTATATTATCTTGTACTTGAGTCCAACGCCGTACACAAAGGCGTACATTAATAGAGGGACGTACCCGTTTACGTTGGAATTCGATTTCAGAATTGAAATGAGATCGCGATCTCAAGGAAGCAACGCTTCTTTATTTGATATATGAGCATATCAAAAAAAGTGTCTTTAATGAAAAGTAAACCCTTTCGTAAACACGTCAAACAAGTTGTAACTCAATACGTAACAAACCGAACAAAATGTCTTAATTTCGGCATCGATTCATTCATTAATAAGTCAGAAATTGAACCGAATCAACACACCCAAACATTCATTATTGGAATCGAGTGGGTGGAAATGCCACGAAAAATATTTCCATCGAGTATGATACAATGATTTAATACTGAGCTTTTAGTGTCAGATTCGAATGACGTACGTCATAACTGCTGCTCTTTCAAAAACTATTACGAAACTGTTGTTTTATTTTGCCGCTTCCAACGATTCCATTTTCATTCCGAACGATATTTAACGTGTGAATATTTCCACGTGAAATATTAAAGATGGAAAAGCGCCGATTTAGCAGACGGGATGTCTATTCATCAAGTTTTCACCCCGTAATCAAACGGAATAGCGGTAACTGAATTCTGGTTCATTCAAACGTAGCGTTTTGGTAAATTCGCTTCGTTCATTCTGAAAAAATGACTGAACCTTGCGTTGTCGTCGAGCCATTGTCTTTGTTCGTATGAACCGTCCGGGCTTTAAAAGCGCCCCTAAAGAATACAATTCTGAAGCTCTCAAAAGGGATTGTGAAACAAAGTCTATTGAAAATTATGCATGTTTTTCATTACAATAATTTTTCGAAAACACACTGATTGTGTTTTTTATATTTTTAGAGAAAAAAAAATCGAGAGTGATTCACATAAAAGTTGCAAACACTCCTAATAAAACATATCCTTTTCCTGCAAAAAGTCTCATACGTTAGTCCCGGTAAATTAGTAGCATTTTTCAAAGTACGGAAATTCTTTATTCGACCTTTTTCATTTATTTTTTTTTTAAAGAAAGAGAAAACCGCCAATGAACGCAGACCATTCATCATACGAAAGCACGAAAGGCCTCCTTTCGATAATACTTAACGGCGACAATCAACTATGAATTTTATCAACCGAAAAAAATCTTGAAAAAACGAATAAAAAATAAGAACTCCGGTTTATGCTATTAAAATATATATTTTTGGTGATCGTAAAAATCGAAAATTACGTAAATTTTTATGACACGAGTGCGTCACTCTAACACCGTTCAAAAACGAGGCCCGACGAAGTAGATCTGCAGAACTCAACTTTGAAGTGAAATTTAATTAAGAAGTTATCAACTCAAATTAATGTCTATTATAAGCGTACGCTGATGAACGCTTTAATTCGAATATTGATTAAATAATGTTTTTGAAATTACTTACGAATTTTGTAAAAGCTCAAATTTTCTCGAGCCAATGCTTATACGTGCACCCCTATAGTAAATTTCTCCTGAGACGTACCTCTGTAACAAAAAAAATAAATAACTTCAGTTCAAAATCAAAATATTATAAACAACATTTCGAAAAGAATATTGCGATAAAATTTATTCATAAATTAAATTTACAATGGGTTACCATGTATTCGTGCCTTTAATATATTAGTATGACTATGAATTTCATAAAAGGCAAGATTAAGTCGTAAGCTAAGCATTCAAATTTCAGTGTTTGTAATATGTAAGATAATATATAATATGATGAATTTAGTTATATTCTACATATGAAAAACTATTCTCAAATTTAATATGAAAGATATATTTTTGTATTATAGATTATAGAATATAAAAATATTTTTCTCATCGTTTCGCCTAATGATTCACATTGAAACGTTCCAAGTCGAATCAAAGTTGGCAAGTTGAAGTAAATTGGCAATATTAATTAGCCACTTGTATCTCGAACATCAACAGAGTTTTCCGATTGAATGACTACATAACCGAATTTCTGGAATACGTTGTGGCATACAAAAATACGAACTCGCTATAGGTAATTAATATATTCTCCTAAAAACTCATGTGCATATTATACATTGAATATATTCGTTATTATTACGAAGGCTGTATAACTTCCTACGCTTATCTCAGTGAAAGGAATAATGAAAGCAATGAGAATATTACCATCTGACGCCTGTTTGTTACACCTATTTAATCTTCATACGTGTGTGACGATTTTATATAGAAAATGTGAAGAAGAGAAAATTTTCATCTTTTTTTAATATGCATAATTCAATTTGATAATCTATATTTTATAATGGAAATGAAAATAAAAAAATATTTGATTATATTCCTTTTAAAAAACTGCATATTGCAATGTACTATTACATAAGCTAATTGATAGACCATAAAAACTTTCCACAATTTATTAAGATCTCTCGTTTTTTCCGACTACCCATTTATGACCGATACTCAAACTAAGCTCAAAACACGCAAAAATCTCAAACGAACCGCCCAATAAACAAGCAACGCGAGCAGAAAACTTGCGGCCCATCAAAGAAAAAGGAAAATCGACGAATGTACGCTTTCGAGAATCTTTTTTCGATGAGAACGAATCGTCGACCTCGCAGCCGTGATTGAATCAGGGACGCGTGCCTTTGATCAGGAGCCCGTGCTCAGGGCCAAGTTAATCCTGGTTCGGGACTCGTGAGGACCTCGCGGTATAATTAATATGGAAGGCGAGGACCAGTCGCCATGGAAACAGGCGGGAAATCGGTCGAGAACACCTGGACGCATCGGAAAACTCGGATTTTTCCGTTCGATATTTATTTCGATTTGCTTCGTTTTTATCCCATTGCGATTGCGGGGCTGTTCTGTGTGTGTGTGCGAAGCTCAACGAAGACGTATGGGCGAGAGTTTTATTTTTTGTTTGTTTTTTAAAGTTTTGCTTGGCTTTGGCTTATCTGTTGCAAGCTGAGCCCTCTGACGTTTTTCAATTTAAAAAGTGCTCACGTAAATATTGGTTTCGCTTTGAGGCGTTTTGAAGGTTGGTTGTGGATTTTGAATGATTTTCGCTGTGGAAATCGTGAGTTGAATTTATATTTCATTAAAATATATTTAAGTATCATTATATCGCTGTATAAAAGCTCTTCGACGGAAGTATTCACCTTTGTTCATTAGCTGGCGCATGTGTTCTGAATTATAATGGCAATTGTAGGAGAATACAATCGAGCTTTTCAATTTTGTGCTACGTTAATTGGCTTTATGAATGCTTTTAAATATAAAAATTGTTGAATTTGTGAACTAGATTCAGATTTTATCTTGAGTATTTCTTTATAAAAAATTACAATTTGTTAGTCACATGAAATGTTATTGTTAATTTCGATTTTTTTTTATTCGTCTGCATTTCAAAGATTTATAAGTATTCCTATGTTAAATAGCTCTTATTTTTTAATTAGCTTTATTATTTTAGTATGAAGTAAACTTTTCATCCTACAAAATAAATAAAATCCACTCTTCTCTCAGATGGAAACCCAACTTAAATCATATTCATTAAAATGAAACATAAATACTGCTCTATTTTTTTTTCAAAAACTTTATATAGTAAGAATAATAAGTGCAACAAGTAACATTCAATTCAAATTTAACTGTCAAGCAATCGAGCAGTAGACGCTCGATTAATAAATAATTTTAAAAAACAGTCACGCCATTTTCCGATCTCCCCGTCAAAAATATCACATAATAAACCATACGAAAATTTGAATACAGACCTACACATTAAATACGATTGCAAATTATTTTAGACCTAACAAGATCCATGAAAAAAAAACTAGACCGTTTCTAATTCGGTAATGTATTTTTTTAGGACCACGAAACGTACGAGTGGACCACTAATCGCATAAAAGCGAAACTTTTATAACTATGTTTTGCCGCCCTCGCGCTCTATACACATTCGGATATACACGTGCGGGATTAGTGTTATTTTACCTTTAGCTTTTTTCACAGAACCCCTACAGCCTCCAGGGTTAATTATAAGAGAAGATTTAGAATGCTACGTAAGCCGCGAATCGTTAGCGGCAGTGAAAGTTTCTCGTGAAAACGATCCACCCTGATTGTATTAATTTGAAGGTAACCGAAAGCTTATGTAGGACATCTTGTCACATATAAATTGTCCATTTAATGTAAGGGGATGATATGAAACAAATGTCGTTTCTTAATTTCATTTCGCTCAAATTTATATCACAGGAAACATGTTTGGATCTCGCATTGAAATTGTATTATATATATTATAATAGTTTAAATTTTTAGCGAGTTTCTCAAATTGTATCGTAAATATACTTATTTGTTATTTAAATTAAATATTTCGTAAGCAATCTACATATCTATACTGTTATAAAACCGAAAGTTTCTTTGTCTGTCGATCTGAGACGCTTTTTGACAGCTCAAAAAACTATAGCACCTAGAGTCTTCAAAGTTTCTTAATCTTTAAAAATAAAATAAATCTTAAAAAATATTTCTAAAACCGACTAGGATACTTTTCCCGCTGAAAAAATGTGAAATAAAATTACGCTAAAAATTAATTAAGTGATGATTTCATCTAAATTACTAGGTGCTCCTTTCGCTTTTTGCCGAGATTATTTCACAATCGCGAATGATTTTAGGGTCGGTATTACTGGCCAATGATTCCTTGCGTAGATTCGTCGTAATATGTTGGGCGAGAGTGCGATTTTCATCGATATATTTGAAATCGAATACACAAAAGATCAAAATTGACCGTGATATTTCTGCTTATGACTATTTTTGCTGTTAAAAACGGTGGTAAACGTCTGCAAGCATGCCGTAAATTGACGGTTGGCCAATAGAACTAACCGACGTTCGGCCCGATCCGAGACCGAAAGACAACATTTCTCGAACAGTATCAGTGTATGCCAGCGTTGGTGTGTTCCACCGTCTTATCGAGTGTGCTAATGTCGTTACGGCGAACACCTGAGAACTTCGATGTTTTGTGATTTCGTAATATTTTATAGATTTTTTTTTAATTTCTATAAAAATTATGTTTATTCCTAGATATCAATTAGCAAGCGCAATTGGGCTTCGGTTTCGGTTTCGGGGGTGGTGGGACCCAAGGGCCTACAAAGCGAGGGCCGAGCAGAGCGTGTTCGGACTGGCTTCGCCAGTCCGAATACGCTCGTATATTATATATTAAAGAGCTGTTAATTACGTTTACGTTCACTTAGTATTATAAAAGCTTTTTAATTGAAATCGTAATCGAATATGCATAAATTTTCATGCGAATCCCACTCCACGAAATAATATATTTCAGAATTTCCACATTGTTTCATTTTGCTATGAAATTTAATCAAACCATACAATTTGTTTGAATATATTTCACAAAAGCGCTTTCGTTCGTCGTGCACAAAATGAAAATTCGTTTTTATCCAAATGAAATCAGCAAAAAAACTACATTGAATTTATGTCACCCTGCAACGATTGAAAATTGTAATCGGCACAAAACTACAATATTTTAAATCCTAAAGTGAATATTTTTCTGTCACAATGATATTTTCCTGATATTCCACTGTTGCAACGCGGCATGAATTTTTATCGCTCCACTGTTAAAGCAAGTAATAATTTTCAGTATGCCGGTAAACTATAGCCTCTAGAAAGTTCAACGTAATATAAGACGGCGAAAAAAAGAAGTTAAGACATCGGTCACGCAAAATGATAATCGATATTGAATTTTCAGGTGAAATTGCATGCTAGAACCACCTTTATCGCTGGCTCGCAATAACTTCGCACATATAAAGTTACGTGAAAGCGTGCGATAATTTTCTTGCATTTTCATACTTCTAACCGCGATAGACATAGAATATGTGGGTCGATTTCGAGCATAAATTCGAACAGACACGAAAACACTCGAGTACCTTTTGTTAAGGCTATTTTCGTTACCTGTTGACCATTTTTGATAAGTTCTTGCGATAATAATGAATATTGTTTGGTTCAATATATTATATTATCAATTCGAAATGTACGAGTAATGGAAGAAGTCTTTCGAATAGTTTTAATTGCAGTTAGCATTCAAAAGGAGTTTAGTTCTCTATTATTTTACAATTGGAAACTTTATCTTCGCTTGCTTTTACGGACATCTCGTTAAAATTTCGAATCTCTTTTACGAACAATTCGTTATAAATTTCTGCTAGCATTTCGAAATAAAATAGTAATAAAAGAAATTGAATGCGTTCTTTATTAAATTTTTAAATTACTGTTTTCAAAATTGCCGGTGTTATTATTTTGGTAATATTAAACACTTAACTAACACTCATTTTTAATTAATATGGCCGAAGTATATAATCAATTTTACTGTCACTGAATATGACAACTAATCGTTTACCAATAATGTTCGATAAAATTACTAGATCAACTAATATGAAAATTGTCTCGAGTCGCGACATACGGTACTCGCCTCATTTCTATCATCATAATTGTATTTAATTATATATTTCACTGAAACTTTTTTTTTAATAAAAACTTGCTCTCCACTCGAAACATTGAATTCATTTCATAGAAAAGAATTGAAATACAGATTACTCTGCAACAACGTCAATCACAGTCGCGTTTTAGTCCGACACGTCATTTCGACACTTCGAGAACGTGTCGTTCGACGTATACAAAACAACAATGAGAAAAAATCTTTTTGTTTGCCATCCGATTGACGTTGACCCATTTTCTATTTTTCATCAGACACAAAAGCAGCTGCACGAAAGAAGATCATCAACAACCGGCAATAAAAAGTCAATTTTAAAATACGGCTAATTTAAACGCGAACTATGATCTGAATGAGCCGCGTGTCTATGACGCGCAATTACCATCACCGCAAATTTTCAACACACGTCTGTAACACATCTTATAATAACTCGTAAGCCAAATGCGATACAACCCCTCGACAGATGGGTAGTGAGCAAATACGACATGTCAGCAATGTCAGCGGCAAGCAGCGAAAATGCGGCGACGTCTTGGGAAAACTCTGACAATATGAAAATCGGAAAATATTCCATTTTCCGAACCGAGAAAAAAATACACTATATTACAGCATAATATTTCGTCGTGGTAGATTTTCATTTCGCGTTTATTGCGCGGCTTGAAGATTGAGCGTGTTCATATTTTGCGCAAATTGAAACGTGTCTCGACCACACTTTTAACGTTTCGCCGGGAAACTATTAAGGTGGACTGCGTGGAAAATACTATAAAACATAACGCGTGTATTGTTCGGCGTGCAAGTATTTATATTTTGTAGTTGTGTGTATTGACTGCGTTTGTGTTCGCTTAGAATTTCCAAACGGCAAAATTCAAGTGCTACGCGAACAAAGCTTGGCTGCAACAAAAGACTTCCACGCCGCGAGGCGAACTTTGCCCAGGTGATATCAACCGTGAATTTTGTTGAAAATGGAAAATGCAACAAGACTTTTAAATATACTAAAACCATGCTTAAGTTAATTTAAAAAATAAATAAACCATATTTCATATAAATTTACCGGAAAAAATAAGTCATGTTCAGTCGTGAACATTTTCAATTTCAGACATAAGCAGAAGCACGTGTGAAAAGATATGAAATATGTGCTTGGACAAGCGCTTTTTTTTAGATAGGAATCGTCACTGATGCGAGTGTGCGTTTTGTCTGCGGAAAAAGCTTTTCTACTCGACTAGTTCGGATGATAATCGAGCGACGCCCATAAAACAAAAAAAGGGTCCTCAAACGAGAAAGTTTGCCAACTTGTTGGAACAACGCAGCCTTCGACCTTTTATGTGTCCCGAAAGTGCCGGAGCACAAAAAAAATACATAGACACGTCTCGTAAAACACTCGTTACGTGACGATACCCACATAAATTTCATAGCAATTTTGTACGTTTTTCTTCTCGGTTTTGTTTGTTTCCTTTCATCCAGTACTTCTTTTTTCTTTATGAAAACCGCTTTCGATTTATGTACTTTGGGACGCGATAACGGTCCGATATCTTCCATTCTGCGAATTGTTCAAGGGTCTTTTAAGACTCGCACAGTTATAACAATCGCACATGGGAAAAATTTCAATGATTCGAAATATTTTTTTATATACATATTTGCTTCGAAATCGTAAAGGTTTCGATTCTTTCAACTCTTTTTTAATTACATGATTCAATTTTACGCGGATACGAATTGACCTCGTAACTACCGATACCTATCAGATCGTAAAGTGGACGTTTAAAGCTTTACGTGAAAAACGATTTTAATTTCACGGCAAATTCTTTTTAAGTAAAATTTCCTCCATTTGCATATCGGAAATTAGATTAATTCAAAAGTTCTTTATTAATATTTCGAAAATTTCAGAAAATACAGCTTCATCAAAGGCAATCGAATTAAAATATTTTCAATGGTTCTTGTATAATTGAAATTTTGCATATCGCAAAAATGCAACCGCGAACTTAGTAACATCTACCGTATCCGTAAATTAAAAATTTTTGAGAATTTAATGAATTGTTATACATACACACGACCATATCCCTTTGTTTGGTCTTATAAATACGCAGAGCGCGTACACGCCGAGAGCAAACAATGTAGTACCATCAACCCGCATCAACCGCCAAACTAAACACGCTACCAACACATATTCGTATCCGCACATGCACGAATACCAACCTAAGCGGGGCGGGAGAGCGCGAAAATAATAAAGCCAAAGTAAAAATCGATCCGACGCGCGTTCACGCTCGTCAAACGACCCGCGGCGCATACATTTTTCGAAATGTGTATTTTTAGTGGCGTATTCGTGAAAGGGATTCATTTTCGGCAGGCGAAGAATTAGCCGGAATTCGGCGGCTTTCGGCCGGACGGAACAAGATGGCGGCCGAGCGCGCCAATTTTAATCGCGCGCCACTGTCAGAATTTAATCTGCAAATATAACACATGGGTTGGCGCGATAAAACGTGACCCAAATAACGAATATTAATTTTCGCGCCGAAATTTTGATTCTGAATACGCGTAAAATTGTATATTGTTATGCAATAGTGGCCTCCGCCCGGCGGCCTCTTGGCGAAAAATTTAATTAAAATTTCTTGAACGTTTCAACGATATCGCGTAAATTTTTATGTCATCGTTTGGGAACATCATGAAATTAGATTTTGTAATGTAATTTAATCTGAATATGGATCGTTTCATGTGTTTCGGAATAATTAACAATTGCAAATTATGTGAGATATATTGACAAACATTTACAGAATACACTACCTTATCGCAAATCCCCTTACATAAGTCTCGCTTTCCTGAAACTTAACCCTTAGTTATTCCGGATATCTCAAGTATTTAAGCTATGATGATACTACAAACAAACAAGGAAATCGTTATATATAAAACTACCACGCTGACTTACAATTAAATTTATATTTGCTCAAATGACGCAAATGCAAAAAATATCGCCCACTTGATATTCGATCTGAACAACTCAGCCCGTCTGAACGAGAAAAAATCTACAAAGGATGGAAAAGTTTGATCGGAAACAAAGAGTGAACACGGTCCCGTTAAGATAGCATTGTTAGCGGAAAAAACATACCCGTCTATCTTTATACAGACCGAAACTTTTCCACTACACACCTTTAGAACCTTTCTGAAAATCGATATAATCGCAAATGCATTCGTCGCGTACATTTATACGAAGAACTTAAAAATACAGAAAAATCCTCAAGAGAGACTACGTTCCCTGTCAACATCACTGTCACTCAACCTATCTCCCCCTTATTCAATTTTGTAAAAACGAAAATCCTTCATCAGACACGTTTCAGATACAACGATCCCGATACGCTTATCGATCGCGTTTTAATTCGGCGAAAACGAAGCGCGATAACAAGTGCAGCCGTGTGAAGGGGGAATGTACCTTATCACGTTCCGTTTTCTGGAGATAACCCTTCCTTCGGCAATAACATCCAGAGCTTATTGGCTTTTAGGTCTTTTATTATTATCGCGAATAAAAGTCCACTTCCGAGCTGGCTGGCAATTATGGCGCGCGCCATAAAATGTATCACTTCAGATCGGAAGGAAACTTTCGTCGGATAAATGCAATGAAAGGAAGTGTCGAAAATGTTTTTCGATTTCGTGATACGGTTGTTTGTTTGTTTGTTTTTTTCGTTCTGTATTTTTTTCAACCCCAATGCGCACATTACATCCACAAATATATAAAAATAACAATATAAGGGTGAAGTTGATGTGAGGTTTTGCAGTTAGAATTTAAAAAATAACTTAAGATTGGCCAAAGCATTTTCAAAATAAAATTTCATATAAAATAGGTTGTTATCAAAAAATGTTTCATAATTTTGATATTTTAGCTCTAAAAATAAGCAATCCAATTTGAAATAAGATCACTTTCAATTAATAATACCAAACTCACAATTGATACGATGAATTCATACAAAATCATTACGTAAATTAATGTTAGAACGTCCTTCTGAATAAACGAAATACGACACGGATAACATTTTCAATTCGAAAAACACAAATTCATCGAGATTGAAAATTGAAACAAAGCTTAATAATACAAGAAACCCATATAATATAAGGAACCCATGAAAAATATAACATCAAATATCTCATCGCATACATTAATAATAAACACATTTCAACAAACGCGACTAAAGCCGTCCATCGGGCATAAACAATGACGAGCTTTAATATGTCAACCCTTAGCATTCAGATTCGAAGGGTTGTTACCTGTAACAAATTTCACGACCCTAGATTACATTGACGTTTACAACCCAAAACCAGAGAGAAGGTCCGAAAATGCCGCTTCATTGTTCGTTATATGAGAAAAGCGAATCACCGAACTTGACCCTTGTAAGCGTTTTCTGAATTTTCAATTTTTTTGTACGTGATTGAAATTATAGCTTGAGTTTGTTAAGTATGTTTTTCGGGTGTGTATTTTTTCGAATGTTCTACATTTGGAGATTCACATGGCGGTATCTCGTTATACGCGAAAAGCTCATAAATATTTAACACGCACGTTTGTGTACTTAATTATGATAGCGACATATCTTCGTTTACAAAATTTTCATTTTGTTTATCTTTCAAATGCGTGGGGCGCGTATGTTATGACCGTGAAATCGTAAAAAAAAACATCGTCGGATATAAAATATGATGAAAAAATTTGGAACTAATTGAGAATAATCTGTTACGATGATTTTTCATTCTGTAAATTCAGTAATCGAAAGAAAATTCGTATCCAATCGAACCGTGAAAATTGGCTTTTTTATTTGCGAGTTATACGAATCAAAAAATTTCCGTTACACGCAACTTTGCCTTTCAATTTCCGGGAAATCGCTCGAATTTATATACGATTTTTGAGAAACATTATAATATGGCATTAAGCATCCGAGTTTGCCAGTTTCAAGCGTAATTTTAGCCCAGTTTTTTTTCTCTCCCGCCGAGAAAGCCTAATACGAAATTGATTACAGAGCGAGCAAATGTGATTTTTATTATACTCGAATCCGACTAGAAACCACGCTTACGCAAAAGCACATTATGCACACAAAATAAATATAGCATATCCAACTACACCCGGCGCATACATTTGAATATTTGATGCTAATGCACACAAAGCCTACATTTCACATAGAGATACGAGTCGGTACGTACGAATTTCTAATTAAATAGCCACACAGAGTAAATCAAACTCGGCCTGCTAGCAAGTACGTCTTAAAATACGTATTCTTAAGTTAACCGACGTAAGCTTGCACTTGTGTGCAAAAGCAGCCGTGGTCTTCCAAACTTGGCCACGAATGTGCGAGGTGTTTGTGTGTATAAGGAGTTTCTCTAGTTTTATACTTTGCCACCGGTCGGTCTGCAAAGTTGAACCGCGCTCGTATTTTGCACCGTCCACCGTTAAACGTATTAAGGGTAGAGAAGAGTGCTTTTCGTAATAAACCGCAAACTGAAAAATGGACAATCCGAAGCATTCACAAAACTTCTGCTATTTATCGCTGAACGATCTTCGTTCGAAAAAAACATTCGAAATGATCTCCGAGACGATATATTTTTATATTCAAAATATATTCTTAAAATATCGTATCATCATTGTTTAAATAAAGATCTCTTCAAAACACTTTTTTGTGATTTTAAATGACTCTCATCTGATATAGGTACTTAAAACTTTTATCTATTTTCAACATAATCATTATTATTTTCTTTTTCAGTTCTTCAAATAACATTTCAGCACATAACACGTTAATCTACCATACGTCTTGTCACATAACATTCCACTGTCATTTCTCCACGATTCTATTGTTTCGACTATATTTTTTCTGAAATTTTACACTCAATATCTTTATTTGATAATATATAGATGTAAAATTTTAATAACATTCGACGAATATACATCACAATACTCCCAACGTACCCTGAACTAAACACAAAATCAACATCCAACGAAAACACATACCGAAAACCACAACACCGAACCTGATCCTATAATCGAAAATATATAAAGTTTTCAAGCTTTCGTCAGGATTATCCTAAAATTCGTACAAACCTCACACAGATACCAAGAGCAGGGTATCGACCACGTACCGCAATATAAACATCGTCCGCCTTAACGACACATTAACGGCCTTAATACCCGGTCCGTCGACTCGAAATTAGTTCCGTTGCGCGCTCGCGAGAAACGTATGCGTTTCATTATTTTCGCCAAACATAAGACTACCTAGGTACAGTGGTGGAAAACCTGAAGCTTTTCCGAAAATAGGTATATATAATTCGAAGAATTTTCTATCAATGTAGCGTATTTTCTGGTGCGCAATATGTTAAAGTGTTGGAGCGGCAGAGATTTTAAAATTGCACGAGTATTTTCAAGATTGAAAATTCTATTTTACGGTTTTGCTGGGTGAACTGGGAACGGATCTCGAGTTAGAGATAAGGTTTTTTATAATACGGTGCAGTTTTTGAATAAATATATCGACATATGTTGAATTGAATTTTGAATCAGAAATGATTTTCTTCTATTTGCAATATTCGAATAATCAAAAAAGGTTGTTGAAACCTTCTATCTCTTCTTTTAAATAAATACAAGCTGCTTCCAAAAGTACAAATAAGCAAATAGATACAAACTACACTGCACAAAGAGCACTAGCCTTTATTTTGGTTTCGCTATTCAGCTACCTACGTCTCTTTTAATTTGGAATAAATTGTAACAGTCTATTTTGAGCGAATCCTTTTTGAAATCCAGTCGAAAAAATACAAAAATGACTTGAGTTAAATATATGATTTGTGAATCGTACCGAAAATAACATGACATTATAAATTTTCCATTCAATTGAATTATTTAATAAATGGTATTACAATACATTAATACTACGAATGAATGTAACAAATTAAATTCTTCTAATTTTTACTCATATTATAATACATTAAGTATTACTACATTAGAAAAGTACAGAGAAAAAACCCCAAACAAAAACTTCTTTCAAAAAAGGTTAAAGGCTTCAACACACACATAAACCACCATCTAAAAACACATGAGCAAATAAATACACAACACACTGGACAACCCTGCTTTATCCCAGGTCTCGCTATTTACCAGGGTATGTCGCTTTTAATTTGGGCAAACTGCGCAATGGCCGTCTCGCTTTAAAACACCCACACCCGCAGTTTTTCCACCGGAAAAATTACCCACGGTGGTGAATTTCCTTTGGTTGTTTTTCCGGAAGTCAGACAATGGCAAAAAGTGTACTATGTATTTCCACATGAGGGTCCGATTCGCAATGACAGCGATTGTTTCGCCGATTGAATTTTGTATGTCGATTCGATTATGTTTTGTTCAGGAAATAGTTATAAATTTGTATTGCAGGTAGTATTTAAATATGTTTGTAGGATACATATAATAGTTGGAATTTATATTTTTTCATTTTAAGTTATTTTTTATTCTGCTTGAGGGTTCTTAAAAATGAACGTGATAACATATTAAAGATTCTATGAAAATATTCGTTAAATTATATTTAAATAAATAATTATTTATTTTTACGTTAAGTAGGCCATATTTTAGCCGTAATTATTCGATCGTTAATAATTTAGTGGACGTTTATGAAATATTAACAGTTTTATTACAAACAACTTTACGGTCGGACTTATAAATTTGTTATTAGCCTCAAATTTTCTTCGACTATCAACTGAGAATTTATAATATCTTAAAATACGTATTAAGCTTCTAAAATAAGTACAACTGTTATATTTCCAAATTATAATAAGTGCAGATTAACATCAAATGCTTTTAACTAAATTTACAAATTTATGTGACTTATTTATCAAAAACATAAAAAATATACATTTTATAATTCATAAAATTTACTGATTAAACAAAGTATACAGACTTTTGTGAATTATGTGAAAAATTTCAGTCGCACAAAGTTAATAACATTGAAACAAACAAAAAATTCACAATTCGTTTCCACAGTACACACATCGCTCCGAACTTCAATCGAACTTAATAAAAAGCAATAAATTTTATTTCCCAACAAGTTAAAAACCTGATATGTCTTCAAAAAGAAAACGTTACAAAGCGCACGAAGCTTTCACAAAATAACGCAACAAAAGAGTATTTTTAATGAAAAGAATCTAATCACACGACAAACAGATCCGACACAAAGTATACATCAAACCGATCGGAGGAAAGCTCTCGGAAGCGGAAAACACAATTGGTTCGATGCAAATACGTTTTGAATTTTAATAGCATTCCCTCGTTATACTAACACGAAGTCGTATTGAACAAGAATGTGTATGAATTAGGCATCCCTCGTTATCCGACGCTTATTTGCTATAGCATTGTGCGAACCGGTATGCAAATACATCGACTTGTCGACGTCGCGTGAAATAACATCGTATACACAAACGTGCCGGCTCACTGATCAATTCGCGAATTAAATTGTTAAACGGGTTGTGCTGAAATTTCGTGTGTTTGGCATGTGAAGGATGAATGATTTTTTCATGAAAAATTATATTCGGAACGGACTATATTCGCATTGTGAGGGATTTTCAGCTTATCGCGTATGTGAAGACGCTCTTGGGATTATTCTGTTCTGGAACGCTTTCTATCTTATGATCACCGTCGTTATGTTTTGTATTATGGCTGTGCAGCGTGTGTCCTATGTAAAAATATCGCACATGTGTGTGTCGTTTAGAAATTTCGCTCGAGAATTATCTCGGTTTATTTTTTTTTATAGGTGTTTCGATGTAGTTTCTCGAAATTTGAGGATTTTTATGATTCTGTTCGCGTACGGAGTTCATAGCGCGGATGCTTTCTAAAAGATTTGATTGAAAAAACTAGTACTTTTGATAAACTTGCTGCCTGCGTGGTATATTGAAGCTATTAATTCTTATTGACGTTTACGTATAACGTGAATTACTTAGAATAACCACGAACTCTTACTGGTTTTATAGATATGAGACCATTTATTCAACGAAATAATCAAACTTTCACCAAAAACTTTCAACAAATCTGCAGAATTTTCTTGTTAACTTTATTATTACATTCCACGCGATAACACTCAAGTTATCAAACTGTAACTTCAGCATGAAAATATTCCACATTACTTTTCTTGCATCCAACTTCAAAGACTGAAAAACAAACATGATAAATTTATCACGGAGTTATGCAAATATCAACATATACCCATAATCCTAAGATACAAGCTCCTAAGCCTTTCGCCATAGCGATTATGATAATTACGGACACGCTGAATCGTCCGCATCGCGAGCAACTCGTGACTTCCCTTTCCGAAAAAAAGCAGCACGTGAAAAGAAAAGAAAATGGAAAGCCGCGGCTTTGCACCGTAAAAAGTCTTTGTTGCCAGCTACACGAGGCCATTATGCGACGTCTGAGAACGTCGGCTTCGGATATAATTTCGCTCGGTTAGAAGTGAGCTCATTTACATGCTCCTCCGGCGCTGAAAGGATACAACGTTGCAAGAAGACCGACAATCGAAAAAAAGACAGGAAAGGAGGGCTGCTGAAACGCGCAACTACGGCTGGAGCACTTTACGTTCATGGCGTTTTGTAAGGTTGTGGAACAAAGGTGGTATGTGGGGGTCGTGTTGAACCTTCTAAGACAATGATGCACTTTTTTGCTGTATGCATTGATCGCCTACTTTATATTCTTGTATCTGAATACGATATTGTTATATTAGGATACGTTTTCGTTTGAGTCTCATTTATGTAATGGGAATTGGCACAAATTTATGTGTGATCAATAAATAATAAAAATCTCAATAAGAGGGGTGGTTATTTCAACCAATTCATTTTCCGCATAATTATATGAACCCTTCTCTTTTCCCAGTAGAATAGTAAGCCTAAAGTTAGTTTCATATACAAATTTCTCGTTTCGAAACGTTGTACAGGCAACAGGTTATATGGCCAATATTTCCCAATGGAAAAGAATACGAATACAATACCGCACAATATATGTACGGGATTAAGTTTCACAAACAAAGTTATGTGTACACAACCCAACATGATTCAAACACTGAGAAATATTTATGCACATACGTTCATAAAGGGATATATTATAATATAATATATTCATAGGACTGTCCTCACGTTCAAAGTTCTCGTCTTTCAATGAATTGCTAGTTTCCTCCAGACACTTTATGACTTGAGTTTCAACTGCTTGCCAGATGCATCATTAAAATGTTAAAGTTACCAAGACGAGTTCGACACTTCATGCTTTACGATCGTGTTAAGAAAATTGTTGCAATTTGAAATTAGCATACAAATGAGAATTAAAACACGGACATGGAATATTTGATTATTATTTTTGATTGGGATAATTTTTTAACTATTTACATACTGCGTTGTGTCTGAATATGAAAACTTCTATATTGTTGAAAACTATGATGAGGGATTTCGAAAATAAAAAAGCTTTAAATTCTCATCATAAAATGTACGAAACTTTTCACACTTAATCAGAATTTATATAGTACGCTATGAAAAAATGCGATACTTTCGAAGTTGAAATTTTCAACGCCCTCAAAAGAAAAAACTAAGGTCTTTTCTCCGATAAAAAAATCATTCATTAATTTAACAATTTTTCGCTAAATCAAATTACACTTTTGAAACATTAAGATAAGTTTAATGATAGGAATTTATAATATAAAACAAAATTTAATTTAAAAATAATATTCATCGGTCTCCTTAATGTAAAAACTAATCCGATTTACAAAACTGATAAAACTTAACGATTCCAATCTCTTCCGCACATTAAACACCGAGTATATAAACTCAGCAACAAGATCCGCAAAAACACAACAAGCACACTCAACCGCCGAAACTTTAAAAGCACCCCACCACCAAAAACCGTTGAACTTTTCTCTAATAATTTGGCAAAGTGCACCCCAAACAATTGAAAACCCGATCCGACACACGAAGGGCTGACTTTCCCCATCCACGTATCGACCCCGGACAAAATTCGAACAAAACACGTAAGAGGCTCTTGTCTCCAGACCTCCACCCCCCACCCCCCCTCGCCCATCCCTCAAGGTTGCCTCGTGATGCATGAAGCCTCCCCGGAGGATCTTCCCGAGCACATCCTCGTGGAGATATACAACGGAACACGTAGCCGGTCGTCCCGAAGACATTAAATTACCTAAGTGCCGGCTGATGCTGCTCGAGGAGCTTCGATGGCGCCATTATCCTAATGGCGCTAACCCTGAGTTCCGTGCGAGCGCGCACACACAATATTGGAACTCCGGAACGATCGTGGCCATTATCAACAGGTTCGTTGTGCGATTTCGTTTCGTCTCTTGTTCTACGTGTGCTTTGGTTTTGTTGGGATGTGTAATAGGAGCTTCGACACGTCGTGCATGCATTAGGATGAGAGAAGTTTGGTCGCAATTTTTAAATAATGGGAAAAGTTTTTTATGCTCGTATAAATTATGAAGGTTCAATTTTCAATGATGAAATAAAATTTTCTTTCGGAAAACTGACGCAAGTACACGGGCATGAATTCACATTTTATTGCTCTCAATTCGACGATTGTAGCGGTACTAATGAGGTTAAGTAAACCGTTGTGCGCTCTGTCGATTCCATCGACTAGTTAAGCTTAACTAGAGTAATAAAATCGAAACGAGGGTGGCTACTGAATTCAAATATTTGAACAAGTATGCATTGTGCAAACTGGTATTATTTGAAGGCAGCACTACCTACGATCATATTTATCTAGAAATAACGTGAAGTTTTCACGCTCAAAACGATTCAAATCCAATTACGAAATCGATTTGTAAAATCAATATATATTCAATATTGACTATATAAACATGAACATATATTATTTTGTGATAGTGTAAAATAATTTTCAATATTAACACTTTTGAAAAATTACTTATTATCTATCTATCTATCTGTCTACTATTATGTAAAACTGAAAGTTTCTCTGTCTGAGACGATTTTGAAAATTAAAACGGGTCGCCTATACAAATTGTGAGAATAGAACCTAGAGCGCGCATATTCATATTCACCTTAAAAAAAATCGTCTAGCGACCAGGGTACCTTTAAACCTTGGGAAATGTCCAATAAAATTACGCAAAAAATGAATTACTTAAAAATTTATCGAAATTATTTGGCGACCATTTTTATTTTTTCCGAGATTTTTCCACAGTCGGAAGTGATTTTGGTATCGGCATTTTTGGCTAACGATTCATTGAATCGATTTATTGTATAATTTTGGGCGGGAGTGCGATATTCTACGATATATTTGAAATTGAATTCGAAAAGAATGAAATCGGGACGAAAATTTCGTTTTTATGGCAAAATCAGCTGTCATTTATTTTAGGAGTTAGATGTTATACTCGGGCATACTCCCCGTATATCTATTGCATTATGTAAAACGGTATATAATTAATTGTTCATGGCTGCAATACGATTTATCATATAAATAGAGTATTTATTGAATTATATAATACGGCCTATAATTTGAAGCGCGTATATAATTCGAAACTAAAATCGATTTTTACGCAAATATATGAGTTGTCCGTTAACTAGCGAGCGATTAAAAAACTTTCTCATAAAATATTATTGATATTTTTTTAATTTATATTTTTCCGAAATACAAATTCAAATTTCGATTTCATTTTTGATTTCGTTTCAATAAATTTTATTAAAATAATAAATATTATCAAAATATATTTTTTCGACAAAAAATTTTTTTTTGTTTCAAAAAAAATATATTTATTCCTAGATATCAATTAACGCAATTGAGGGTAGAGCGACGGGGGTGGTGAGCCCCAAGTGCCTTATCGTTACAGGTGGGCGCAAAGGGTTGAGTCATGCGAGGCCGAGCAAAGCGAAGGCCGAGCCGAGCGTTTCGGACTGGCATAGCCAGTCCGAATACGCTCGTATTATTATATAAACGGACCTTTTCATGCAATGGCTGTAAAATAAATTGCATATGAAGATGATGAAATAATGAACAAAAAGCGAACCGATATAACCAATCAGAATTTTTGAAATATTCAAAATTAAGATATATATATTATAATTCAATAGATACCGAATTTTCATTTTAACACGCAACCGGAACATATTCAAAAATTCGCGCAAAATCGTTTTCGCGACATCCGGCTATAAATAAAATCGGCCGGAAACGGCTCCGGTACGACGAAGCGCAAATCGCGCGAAAAATACGACCGTCATAAATTTAAAACGCGTCGTTTATTTTTTATTCTTTCCCCCCCTCACCCACTTTTCGTTTTTCCCGCCGTTTCACCGTTTCGAAATGTCCGCTCAGGTAGAAAAGCGACGTCGATTCGATGGGAAATACAATACTTTCAGCGTCTGATGGATGATACCGCCCACCTGTACGTGCGAGGCTGTCGCTATATTTTTGTTTCCGAAAAATGTACGAATGCAAATATTTGTCAACGCTTTGCGGAGGAATGTTTACGTTTAATTTTCGGTGCGTGCGTGAAAAAAAAAACGAATTCAATAGGTCGTGGTTCCGTAAAGCTGGAAAAATGGCGTGCGATTTTCTCTGTCACGCTTTTATTGTTAGAAATTATCGTTTTGAATTCGCTCATGTATATAGTATTTTTCATTTAATTTTTTTATATATCTGTGGTTTATGTTGAAAAATTTATCGATTTAATTAAAGGTTTAGTCTTTGAATACGGCAGTTAATATCAATCAAAGTATTAAGCAACACGCAATATGATCTATAATTAAATATATATTTTTTTTAACTTACCTTCTAATTTTCATTGAGACAAAAAATACACAAATATAAAGTTTTTGATTTTCTATCAACATAAGAAAAATTAAAATCATACATGTATTATATTATACGCACCGAAATCCTCACGACTTATTTCAGTCCATATTTTTACAAATTCACAAACAAAGCGACTGAAAATGATTCACACGTTCCACATTTCAGCACGGATCGAAGCGCATCCTTTGAATAAAACATAAAAGATTCGAGACACGCGCAAATTCCAAGACATAAACACCACCTGAAGACCGATACCAATAGTCTGCACGGTACTACAAACAACACTACCAAGTTCTGCGTATCCGAAACGGGGCCTGGCAAAGGACCTCGTTCCAGGATAAAGGAGCAGGATGTCATCTTCAGATGCTCGTTAGCTAAAAACGTTTCCAGCACACCGCATAGTTGCGAGGAGCCGTAAACGAAAAACCGTAAACCCGAACCCGAACCACTTCACCTGCCTCCCGTTTTTGTTCTGAAAGCAAATTGGACCGATACTGAAACCGAATTGAGAATTCAGTTTTGTTTACAAATTTCGACGGATAAATATGGAAAATAAATATAAGACTACGTAAATATTATATTTTGACGTCGATATTATTCACAGTTAATTATGTTAAATATTGATCGAATTATGTTGGAATTTTTTTTTATATTAAAACGTTTTTCTTCACATATAATATTTTGGCATATTAGTCATTTAGTAAATTTTAATAATAAAACAAAAATAACTAATAATTAGAGGTTGCGTGCTGAACGCATACTAAGCGTTGTCACCACCTCAATTTGCATACTATGGTGTGTAATATTTTTTGTATTTATTTCGTAACGAACGCAACATGCAAATTAGTACGATGGCCTCATTTGAAAACCGAGATAAATTTTAACGTCACATTAAATTTGATTACATTGCAAACGAACGATTTCGTAAAATCGCGTATGTGAAAAAAATCCATACACACCGCGATGTTACTTACACATAACAACCGCAATTTCCTGCAAATTTATTAAAGAAAGTACACGTTTTTTTATACAAGAGTTGGTAATTTATTCAGTATGACAACCGAGCCAATTTTAACAACGGCGAAATTACTACCATAATATCGGCATAATGAAGCGTTTACATTTAACAGTGATTTATTAACGAGACGGTAAATATCGGGGCGTTAGATTAATCTGTTTTCGGCAGCGATCTATGTAACAAGGGTTGTAATTTAGGCTTTGGAAATTTCATGTTTGAATGTTCGTGGAAGGTGAGCTGGTAACTTGACGTAGACTGAAATCTATAAATAAAAATACTCCGAGCTTATTTTATTGGGGGATTTCTCAATTTGTTTTTCTTGTTTCTATTGTAAAATATGAAACTTCACAACAGAAATAATACAAGTGTTTTCTTTCTAGATAGAAACTTCAATAATAAATTTGAAAAATCGTGTAAAGGTAATTTAATTAATATTTCTTACTGTAAGCTTTCGTATTATTATGTAAAACAAAGTTTTTTTTAAATCAATTCGAAAACTTTACTCCGATTTTTTTTAATGTTATATTAATATTTAAAAAAATATAAATATAATATTATTATTAAAGCATCATGTAAAAATATATTTTTAATAATATTATCAAAGCATCATGTGCCTTCTTTAGCACATGATGCTTTCAATCAGTACTAAATAAAAAATGCATGCACGTTCCACTACGAATTTCATATTGCACCTGTTTAAATTCTAATAAAAAGCTTTTAGAATTATTCAAAACCACTTCTAATTTATTAACATTCACAAGGAAGCGAGATGTAAATGCAAACATTATTCTCTTCCTAAAACGATAGTTCATTCGGTGGTACATCTTCAGTACTAGGTTTCGCTTTATGTACGAGTTACTCATGCAATTGCATTCGGACTGCATCTAGACCACTGAAACAGCTGAAAGCGAGCTCTTAGAAAACTCTGTGTCTGTGGATGACCATAAGTTTCGAAGTTACAGTTTCTAGTTGTGCTAAATGTTCACTGTAACTTGTACGGAATCCAGTCGGAAATTCCATTTTAGCAACGACGACTAGAAAACATGAAAGAACCAATTAGCGTTAAATTTCATATCTAAAATTGCTTTTTTAATCACATGATACATAAAAATGTATAATATTCATAGTGTTATTAAATAAAGTGAAAAATTATAATATTAAATTAGGAAAACAAACGCGATATAAGAGCGATTATAAAATAAAATTTTTCCTGTCTCCGTCAATCACTTTGCTTTCAATTTTTTTTTCAGAATTCGAAACGTTATAAAAGAAACGCGAAAATTTTTTAATAATTTTTTAACTTTAAAAAAAAAATTTTCAAAAAAATAATTAAATGAACCATAATATTATACTTATTGAATATAATAGTCGATTTCCCAAAAAATCAATAACCTCTTATTATATTTTTTTAGTATTACATAATGAACGTATTATTTATTAATATTTTATTAGTTTGTT
>JAOXNN020000058.1:864913-875674 GCA_028571205.2 Hydropsyche betteni | reverse complement strand
TTAATAAATAAAACCAGTTCATTTGTTATTGACACAGACATCTGTCATCGGTGATTATATACATGTATGTATAGGGGGTTCAAATATTATTTACACTGCGTAATAATTGACGTATTGCATAAAAACCATATACGCATGAAGAATAATTTTATAGAGGCAAAAAATAATCGTATCGAAGCGTCGTTTTAAAGTCGCGAGCATCATCGACACAGACACACAGTATCCGCTATTATATATATATAGGGGATACGTTTACACAATCCGCCGACGCTTAAACCGAATTTCGACACTGTTCGCATGATCGCGCGTTCAACACAACCTACCGCACAACACGTCCATCCGAACTACCCCAAACTATCCCGCCGACCGCGCAGAACCGCCCACCCCCAAACCCCCGCACCGAACCCACTCCTTGGCGAACCCGAGCCCCGCTAGTCAAAGGGAAACCCCCCGAGTGATGGAATCGAACGACTCGGACACAGAACGAGGCCCTTCCATCGGCCGCGCTCTATTAGGCGACATTAGGCGTCATTAGGCGCGAGCACCACCTAAAGCGCGGTTAGCGTGACAACCGCCCACCCGCCCACCCACAATTACCGCGAACCATTTTTCGGGTAATCGTCTGGGCGGAAAACGGGTCGCACCTGCCGATTAATACCGCGAAGGACTGTAACGAATTAGCGATTGGAGGCGTGCGCGATGGCCGCGCGTTTTGTTCTTGTGTAGGCGCGGTGCTTTTATTGAACCGCTTCGTGTTTATGTTCGGTTGTTAATATGTTTTTTTTAACTGCGTTGTAAATTATTTTGATCTTGTCGTTTTGAATTTGTTTTGTTTGGAAAGTTTTTTTGTAATAGTATATAAATTTTCATGGTTTTTGTTGTGGGAAAAACTTTTCTTTGTTCGTGCTTATTTTGAGTCAGTTTTATTCACGCAATTTCGCACATTTTGCGAATATCATACATGGTTCTATGTTGTGGTACATTTTGTGACTTGAAAAGCTCCCTAGAGTTCTAGTGAAATGTTTCTTTCATTCGACGGTTATTCTTTCCTTATGGCGGGTCTTTACCGCTATCATTTCAAAAGCTTAGCATAGGTCAAATTTTCAAGTTCAAATATACAATGTATTAAAACTGCAATAAAAATGAATAATATATTTGAAAATAAAATCTTTTCTGCTTTAGCAAAGTCTGATTCACACTCGCAGTATTTCATTCAGAGCACATTCCGAGTCAATTTGTACGAGCAAACTAATTCTCTTTCACATAAATCCTCTCCGTGTAATGATATAAAGATACCGCACCGAACAAAATAAATGGTATTCTCACACTTGAATATCGCACTAAAAACCGATATCTAAATCATCTCGCACACAACCTAAAACGTGCGCCCCTTTGAAACACAAACTGGCGCGAAAATCGCATTCGAGCGCCCTTTCGCCAGATTTTCAATAACACTCATCGCATATTTCCGCCGAGCCTTTCGCCCTTTATCCGAGCCCTCCCTTTCAGCCGAAGTCGGAAGCGAACACCGGGCACGAAAATAAAACCCAGCCGGCGAAAAAGAATACGAAACGAAAGTGGAAGTGATATACGATCGCGGCGTTTTAACGAGACGCGACGCGCCCTTAATAACAAAATGCGAGCGCGTGCCACGCACTCGTTGCCCTAAGGGAAAAGTCGAAATGTTAATGTTTTCGCGAGGAAGAAGTGTTTCTTGTTCGCGGTCTGTGCGCTGATCCCCATTTGCCGATTCGTGTGTTTCGGGCTTTGAAGAAATCCTCTGGTGTTCGCTCGTGTGTGTCGTCTAAATATATTTTCATTCGGTTCTATCATTTTTCTTTGTTAAAAAATGTATGTTTTTTATGAAAATTGCCTGCGTATATCAATGTTATCTCGGAATTTTGTAGTACTGAATCTCAATTAAGGTTTGTTTTTTTCGGTATTTATATTTATGTATAATTTTTTTTTGTTTTTAGACCTTAAATTCAAATTTACAATATATTCAATGTTTAAATATTAATATTATACCTACTCATATTTTTATAGATATTAAATTTTCTAATAATCTTTAAAAGTAACATTGATGATTCTGAACCATATTTATTATACATTTACTCATAAAAATATTCGATATTTTAATATCCGTTATTCAAATATTACCATTTATATTCAGAGCATTTATAGTAAAAAAACATTTGTATTGCTTCGAACGATAATTGCGTTATACAACAATCAAAAAAATATGAATAATTTTCCAACAAACACAAAGATAAAGCTTTTTGAATTATGCATATCGAAACAATTTGTTTGAATTAACTCTCGCAATCTCGTGCAAAATAAACAAGCTCAATTAATTCCAACCCGAAACGCTCGGAAATTAATTAATTTAAAATAAAATACGCCTTAACCTGCCGTTTAATCTTTCGCCCATACTCTTTACTCCATTGCAATATGTAAAGTCTTTGTGAGAAAACCGCTCGTTATATCTCGAAAACAATAATAAATTCGCACGCTTGAAAAAAATTTAATTCGTACGCCGCTTTTACTCTGACGTAACGTTTTATATTCAAAGAACATGGATGGAAAATTGAAAATTTGACATAACTCGATTCGGAACAAATTGAAAGCTAAGATTGCACAAACGGACTTTATTTACGACATTAATTAACCGATTCGGCGTAACTCTTCTACGATTACATGCACGAGCTTATTGAATCGGCTCAATTAGCCAAGACGTTAATTGAATAGTATGAGTTATCGACTTCAGACGAAAATTCGCACAAGTCTCTTTGTGTGTGATTTGATTGGCGTTTTACTCGGCTCTGCGATTCAATAGTCAGCATTATTCGCGAAAACAATGAAGGAATTTAAACGAAGAATAATTCTATGTTATTAATATTTAAATTTAATTTGATTAATTAATATTCATGCTTACTAAGAGATTAATTTCTGAATATACCCTAAAATATTAGAGCTTTCCTATAACATGGTAACTCCATTATACGGCGCGTCAAATTAGGGACCGCCATCGAGGATTTAGGCCGAAATAAAATATTCGAAAGACGTTTTTCTTGCCGAAAGCCGAAGTCAATTTGGTCTCGAACATGCGAGGCTTTAGAGCCGAATTACGAGCACACGCTCGCGCCTAGGTGTAAATAAAATAAGAGACGGAGCGTTTGCATATTTTAAAAACTCGAATCTTGCCTCGATCTTTTGTGATCTCTGGAGAAAATCCGGCCGCGTACTAATGCGGAATAATCCTCTTCCTGTAGGATAAATTCGTCATTCCAGGACCTTGATTTCGCCTCCTTCTGATCGTTTATTTCTGCGACAAGCGTATAAAAAAAACGGAGAAAAAACCTCGCACAATTTATTCACGGAACGTTCCGGTTTTTCCGATATTCGACGTACGCGGAGCAAACTGGTGCGAAATATTTATGATGTTACTCTTAGAATTTGCGAATCCACAGAAGTGACAATGCTGAAGTTTGATCCTATTTATATGTACTGCGCCATTTCGATTCGTGTAGTGTAAATTCGTAATGTGCATGCTGAAATTTGCATGATGAAATGCACGTCGGTTTCAACGTTTCGTAATCAAAGTTTGATTCGTGTTTGTGCTTTTAGTATCTGAAACATTTCAAAAAATGCAATTTGAGCATTTTTTATTGATGTATAGAAGTCATAATATGGGATTGATTTTTGAAACTACTTGTACATACTTGATGGTTAAATTTCAATAATTAATAAAAACCGATGATCATTTTTTTCTACCAAATAAAATGAAACTATTTTTTACTTCACTTCCAATTTAAATTATTCATCGTAAATTAAATTTAAGATCTTAAGTCCGTTAAAAAAAACTGAATACTAAAGTAACGAAAAAAAACCGTATAATGGAAAGCAAAAGTTTTTCTGGCAAATATGCAAAATTTCCACACGAAATAAATGTTCAAATTTTTTATACCTAAGTAATATGCACCACATGAAAAAGCGAGCCAAAATTACAATGGTAAATCACGCTTATATTACAGCAAAACCATTTATTTCAGATAACTCCAAAAATATATACAGAATATCGTTTAACATTTATACTGTTGTGAAAATTGTCAAAAAAATAATATTCGGTATTTTTAACAATGCATCATCATGTTAAAATCGTTTAATTAGCATATGCGTATTTATGTAAATTTCCACGTATCGTATTTAAATAAATGATTCCATGTATTTAAAAAAAATATATCAAAATGTGGCCTTTTATCATTCATGCATATTTTCCGGAGAGAATTTTCAGGGATTTCCACATGAATATTCATACAAGTTTCGGTATTATAATTACGCACTAACTAGTTAATTAACGCTAACTTTTGGACAATTTAAAGTACCAGTAACGGCAACATCGTACGATTTTACAAAACGGAAACATCGAAACATTCTTATTCACCCCGCGAATTTTAATTTTTTCCTTTCTCTACAAAATAAAAACACATTCCTTTTTTTATAAACAAAGCGTTACAAATACAATAAAAATTCGCGAACCGTGACACGTACCGAACATTTCGAAGCCGTAATGTGAAGCTTCGCGAGTTACGCGCGACGCACGTGAGCTTTCAAATAAAGCTCAATGTCGAAAGAATACAATATTTATATTATCCCGCATAATGTTTTATTCTTATTGATCTGTCACCTCGTTTCTACGTACGAATTCGAGCGTAGTTCTTATCGCCGAACATACAAATAACCATGTTTCCTAATTTCCATACTGAACGGCACGCAATGGCCGCGAGCCTTATTATATATTAACATAATAAATTTTGCGAAATTTTGATAATAACAAATGCCGCCAGAAGGGGGTAATTTTCCCAACATTTTTTTCACATTATACTTTTCGGCTTGAATACAGCGGGACAAAGGTTTGCATTTGCAATGGCGTTTATCAAATTTAACGGGCATGCAAATACATGTATGTATTTACATAATGTAATATTAGAGCGGTGATTCTTAAATTGTAGTTCTGTATCGATCGAGCCGAAAAAATTTACTCAATTTGTGAATTATTTTGGAATGGATTTTTCCTCACTTAACTATAGACATTTCCAATGTAATCGTGTTGATTCGCCATGTTGAATTTAGAAAATTGTCATTTCTCGTTGGAGTAGTAAAAAAAAGCTTTTAGAATCACATTTAGAAAGAATAATACCTTAGTATTTTTTCACGTGAAAGCTACCTTTTTAAAAAACGACGGTCGTATTTTTTGTTGGAATCTAGAACATTCTAAAGAAAAAAAAACTATATGCATGCGTGACATGTCACTGAAACTTGATTGTATTCTTTTCATTTTAGTGAAAATCAGTATTTTTTCTTTTTTTAGTAACAACCACAGTATGTATAGATGTACGTATACGTATTGTAAGTTTACGCATGTATTTTATTTGAATTTAACCAAAGCAAAAAATTTTGTGTATTTTACACGACATTCAAACCATCGAATAATTATCGGACCATTGTTTCGAATATTTTCCGTCGATTTCCAAAATAAATTTCAATTTTCATATTTACAATACGTATACTGTAGATAGGCAACTTTATGTTGTTTGCATATCGAATTTCACATTCGCTAAAGAAAAATACAAAAAAACTCCAACGTTCAGATAAAGCGTTATAAATAGGTGGTAAATTTGAGCTTTCCAGTGATAAACGATGTACGTCAAGACCATGAAAACGTACACGCCACCAGTAAAAATATTGTATACAGAATCATATACCATAACGTTATAAAGTTTCAAGTTTAACGTCTGAAAAAACGAATTAAAGTTAACGAGCGTCGCGCAAAAGCATAATATCGTATTTGTCACATGCAATTAATATAGTGAAGCGTTCTTCTAGCGTGAAAACAAATTTCGCTACTGTTCTTGAATTACAAGTTAAGAATAAAGTTGTAGGAAAATGATACAGAGATATTTAAGTATTATACATAGCCATTCCAGATAGTGGAGAATAAATTTCATACACTTGTTTTATTCCTGTCACATTTATAAATGGGTGAGTTTGCTTTAATTGTAAATTGCTCAGCGCTTATCTGTAGAAAAACAAAGTATTTCAAGTGGAAATATTAACAAATTTTCCACATGAAATGGTAATTTTCAACTTTGTTCATATAAACAATGATAAAATTTTCTTTTTCGAAAGTCATAAAATTTCTAATAAATACAAAACGTTTTTTCGTTGAAAGCTTTGAAAATTTTGGAATTATCATAAATTCTTTTTGTATAATTTTATTTTTCATATGTTCAAATCATTCGCATTATTCAATTGATCGAAAAAGATAAAATAAAACCTATGACGCCGAAGGACAACACGTAAGACACGTATCAATTTCCCGCAACAGGAAACAGGCGTCGTCACACCCATTAACCAATGCCCACTTGCCTAGTATCTTTAGTAAAGAAAAACTTGGAAAAACAACAGTACAAAAATGGTTTTCTTCCAATATATCTATTTTTAAATATATTTATGTGAAATTTATATATTACCATGAAGATTCAAATAATTCACAAGACATACAAAATTAGTTTCTCGAAATGGAAATAATCTGTATATAGTAACAGACCCTTTTAAAACCGTCTCAATGTTGACTTAGTTGAATTCAAATCCACTTTGTAAAACTGAAAGCGCCACATTTACATGTATCGAGAGACTCCAAACTAAAAGTTTCGTCAAAGCAACGCGCATTAAATAAAACTAATACTCAAAATTAATTTCCAACATCAAACTCGAAACCCCTCATTTCCTCACACACACACACACACACATACACACACGTACACACACACACACACAATTTTGACGACATCCAAACATACAACGGACCAATCCACAAGATCGAAACACCACCGAAAAATTCCTAAAGCACCATTCGACAGCCCCAAAGCCAAGTCCCGGCCAAAGTCGACGAGTCCGGAAACCGGAAGTGGGAAACGGGGACCGGAAGTGGCGAACGCTTCCCGTAACGAGGCTGTCGCGCATTTGCATATAGCTCGGGCGTGCAATTGAAAACTCATACGATTATCCGGTGTGCGGAACTATCTCGCCATCTTGGCACGTTGTTGTTGTTTTGGACGATGTCGAAGATCGTGGGTTTTTCGGGGGTACGATGTGTGGTTGATGTTTTATTTTGATTTATGAATGTGTTGATCTTTTGTCGGTTGTTTTGAATTTTTGTATAAAAAGATAAAAAATGGTAAATAATTCGTTTGTTATTGTTTTTATGTCGATCTATAGAAAAATTCATATAAATTAACCAAAACCGAAAACAAGTCAAAGTTTATCATTTTATAATTAAAATAATATTTTTTAATTGGTTCTAAAAAACTGTTATCACAAAATAACACTTAACTAAAGTTGTACGAATAAATCAAATAACATTTTTATCGTCATTAATGTGATTTTTATATAATTAACAAATATTTTTAATGCTTATAAATAGTGATTGACCACATAATATTTATCTGAACATCAGCAACCGCATATTTAAAAACAATACAACCTTTGACTTCGCGTATCATATATAAATAACAGAATTCAAAACAGATTCCGTGTAAAAAACCATAAAAAACTAAAATCACATAAAACTCAACAGCTGCGCATTTATTAACAAGCACAATTGAATACAATTAAACCACACAACACATGAAATAAAAACAAAGTAACCCAGAAACACGACAACAGCCTGTTACGTTCGCCAACTGTTGCGCGCGCGGCTCCCATTAAACCATCGCCACTATTCCGACCGGGAAATTTTTTTCTTTCGAGATTCCATAATATAAATTTCCCGCAAATTTTCCTTTTCACAACTTGGCCATCGGCGAGGTGTCGAGGGCCCTTTGACTCCTGCCGGAAAAGTTTCCGGGACGAAACAAGAAGCGCGCCCGTTTCGGCGCAACTCGCTCATATAACTCCCTTCATGCAAATCGCGTCGGATTTGTTCGCGTTATTTTTATGTAAAAAGGTCTCGCTTTTAAGCCGGGAACGAAGGTACGTCTCGGGATTCCCATCTTAATATGGAAATTTACATATGAAAGTTGCGAGCCAAGTTTTCCGTGCGCCGAAAAGAAAAGCGCGGCATAGAAATATGTGTAATATTTCCTCGAATGCGCGCGCTTTGTGTAGGAAAAGCAATTTTTTTCAAATGGAAAAAAGCGCGTTTTTTATGTGAATTTTTTTTTTATATATAGTTTTACAAATTTTAAATTAGAATGCAGCTTTTTTGAAGATCAAAGAAACAAGATTATTGTTTTATTCTAAATCATCCGATTATCAAAATTTTTATTGATTTATTTACCCATTTTTTATTGAATATGATATATATCAAATGTATTGAACAACCAAAAAAATGGTATCGAATCTGAATATAAACTACAATTTTGGAGGACGACGGTAAAATCAAAGTTTTATCGAAATTCACACACACAAAAAAATGATATTTATGCCGATGAAAAAAAATCTTAAAATCAATAAATAATATAATATCCTTTCCACTTTTTCAAACATAAAACATCGTTATGTCTACGTAATCGATATTGATAGATGCCGGATACTAAGATAAAGATATATAACGCGAAAATTTATCAAAAACTCACATACAAGGCTGAACACAATAACGATGAAAAATATCATAAAGTTACATAACGAACGTAATAATCTATCAAATCCATATTTCGTACGTCTACGTTTTTCCCGAGCATGATATTTCCTGAGCATTATCGGCCATTTTCGATTCGATTTTTCAGACGAGCGTATTTGTTTTTGCGCAATTTCCAAAACGAACATGCATATGGCGTATGCGTGTTTCGCCACCATGACATCCTTTCGTATATTCGGTGACGTTTCCCGTTTAATTTGGAGACAAATTCCCCATATACAAATGCAAATTGAGTACGGCAAGTAATTACCTAAAGTTTCGGCACTTTCGGGTCGGCCCGAATATGCCTTTGTGTGGCACAACTCGCGGGACGAAGTCGCTTATAAATAATTCTGGTGTAACTTGTTTCAGAAATTTCTTAAAAAATGTTCGAGAGGAAAAAAATTCGCCGAAAACATAAATTGAAGTTTGAAAGTTGAAAAAATTGAAAATATCATTTAATCAAAACTTGAAGATTTATCTTACATTTCTTCATGAAAAATCTCATGTAAAAGTAGCTGGAAACTCTGCTGAATTATTAACATTACATGAAAATGTAATATAAAGTGATAAAAAAGGGCGCTCAACGGCCCGAAATATCGAATTTTCCCTCTAACCGACCCAATACCTTTTTATTCCCCAAGCTAATTTCTTTAGGGTTAATAAAATCCAAATTTCCGACGAATTCGTCGGAAATATTTAGATTTGTATACACTCTGAGAATAATGAATCAAAATCACGATGTAGCATCTCTGGGAAATATAAGTGTGTATATACTTCTTTATGTCCTTCGGCGATTGTATTAAATTTTATCTCTCGGAACAAAAGTAGACGTAGGGTAAAAAATAAAAGGAAAGGAAAGAGAGCCGAACGTTTCAGGAGGACGTAAACTCTAAATAAAACGGACTGATGGAATTGACGATACCTAAAAAGTTTTATCTATTTCATTTGCGGAGTTCCTCTGTGAGTTTGCCGAAAGGAAAAAATTATAAAAACCTACGTTTCTTTGTCTTCGTCGAACAATATGCTTTCTCTTCTCTAAATTGTGTTTCAGTCGGAAGCCGTCGGAACAATACAATACTTTCATATCGAAATATTTTAAAAAAGACGATAACAAAAGAAATCGTTCGAAACGTGATGTGTGGATTTTTAATACGACTTTCGTACGTCAGTGAAAAGGATGTTCAGAGTTTTGAAAATTTCCGGTGAAAATCAGGCTAAATTTATTAAATAAAAAAAAAAAATTCTTAATCAAATTTAGACATTAATTCATTCTAAATTTAACTCAATTTACGATTCGTTGAAAAGTTACCTAACTGAAAACAAAATCCAATTATGACATAAAAATTACGTAACATTCAAAAATACAAAGAAAATATTCTTAATATTCAGAAAAACGTATTTCCCAACAATCAAATCAAAAACCAAAACAAAACCATTACCAAAAACTAAAAAAACATACATTCGAAAAAAAAAACAAAAAAGCTACATACAAAAAGAAAACACCCGCGGAACTGGCCGTGATACGCACCTGTGCGGACCAAATTCGTATTAGCGCCGCGTCTCTAGCAGGACACGTCGGGGCGGCGGCGGAGGAAGTAGCCGAGCACGAGCTGGATGGCGAAGTACGCCGACCACACGCCCAGGTCGGACGCGATGTGCGTCCACCCGTCGGCCGGCGACCAGTTGCCGCACTGCCAGCGGGCGGGGAAGTCGGACGTGTCGAACAGGCGGGAAAGCGGGTCCAAATGCGGGCCTCGGCGCCGTGGGCGTGGCGGCAGGACGGCGGGGGGCGAGCGAGCCTATTCTTAGCACGCGGCGGCGGGCGGCTCGCCCTTGACCCGCCGTTCACACTCGGGGTAGCATCCTCACCCACCCGCGGTGACGGACCACCGCCGTTTCGGCATTGGATGCCCGTGATGTTCGCCGCCGACACGCCGGCCTCCGGCTCCGCTTACTTCCAACTGCTGCACCAGCTGCTGCCGGAGCCGTTCTTCCACACCCAGGCGTTCCTGCTCTTCTTCGCCCTGGTGGCGGCCGTCTACTGGGCTATCCCCCGCAAGTGGAACACCGCGCGGGTG
>JAOXNN020000058.1:845363-864813 GCA_028571205.2 Hydropsyche betteni | reverse complement strand
AATCCCTCCACTCCCCGCGGAGATATTAGCTCTGCGTTCTCTTACCCGACGCGTGCTCTTACCCCGAATGACCCTAGTGTTATTAATTTAATAAAAATTATTATATTTATAGAATGTAAAATTTATAATTGGATAATTAAAATTCATTTGAAAACAATCGTACATGTGTAAGCAATTAATAAGCTTTCATATCAAGTTACCAGAAATATTTTAATCCCTATGTATTTTGTCAACCTTTTTTTGTCTTCTAAAAACACCTGTTTTATGACCGTTTTTGTAATTCAAAAGATTGTGTATAATAAAAGGAAAAAAATTAAACTCGGGTACAAATTGAACTTAACTTCGATACCTGTAATGAAACTTTTAACAAAATACGTATTAGTAGATAATATCGTTCTTATAATCTGATCATTTTTATCGACAAAAGCCTCTTAATTTGTTACCTGCGGCAAAAATTTCACGAAAATACTTACTTGACTAATTGTTAACAATCGAAAAAATATCTATACCTACTTTATAAGTCTGAAATAACGAATTTTATCTATTTCAAATCCCGATAATTTTTTCAACAAATTTCTACGAACATTTCATAAGTATCTATATTAAAAAATGACGTTTTGAGAAACATCGCGTTCATAACGTGTGGTCGTTCATCAAACTTATCCAATTTCGTCGCACGACTAATGCTCCCTACCAGAGTGACTTTTCATTATAAAGTTTTTTTTCGCTATACTTATAGCCTCGTAAGATATAGGCGCGCTCTTTCGATCGGGTCCTTTGCCCCTCTTTATATCTATAAAATAATCTTGGAAGCGTGTTTTCGGCTAGATTTATATTTTTCTTTGATATACGGCGGACGACACGAAAGTTCTGTGTTGATTTATTACCCGTGCACGATGTTCGCGCTTCATCTATCTCCAATATTGCAGACTTTATAATGGAAGAAAGTTTCCATCGTACGTTTGTTAATACGATAACTTTCGTAGGTTCGCGTTATATTATAAAATGATTTATTGCTTCGTTGCTTAATCCTTTATATTCGTTTTTTTTTTCGAAATATTCAAAAAAATTCCGTATGGATTGGACTGATATTGTAATTTTCTTTTTCGAAAAATAATGTACTTATAATCGATTTTTTTTAATGAAATATTTGAAGTGATCAAATTTCATGTTCTTTTGTTTTAAATTTAATCGATTTGTATATCAATTATCTTTTTTCATAATGATTTGCAAAGTAAATCTTTGAATTTTTGATAGATACATTCTACGATATTGAAAAATCCAAATTAAAAACTTCAAAATTATTTATATTGTATTCGGCATATAAAGTACAGTAAACCCCCGTATAAAGTTCACCCTTATAACGTTTGCGACGTCCCCCCCCCCTATAACGTTATTTTTAACAAATGAATTCAAATTCAATTTTTTTAATTTGTTTCAAATGTATTTGAAACAAGCAATTAACACATAAAAATGACCCAAAAAAAAAAATGAACATGTTTCATTTATTAATTTCCCTAAATTCCCCCCTATAACGACGAAACTATCTCGACGTTATAGGGTGGCTTACTGTAGGTATATCATATCAAACAATTTACGCCCATAAAAAGTTACAATTTGATTTTGATCAAATAAAAAAAAACTAGAAGTATTTAATACTTTTTTTATAATTATATACTTACAAACTGACAAAAAATATATCAATAATGTTCCTTTCATAGAAATCTAATTTCCTACCACATACAATATTAGCAGTGCTCCGCAATCTTTCTCACCCACGGCACATCAAAATTCTTCTTAGAATTCTGCGGCACACCAAAAGCTAAAATATATAGGTAGTGGCAAATTTTCGTAACCCTTCCCTCCGACGCCGACGCGCAATCTCCAAAAACCCAATGATGTATGCATGCTATAAAAGTAGTGCATGAATATTTAATCTCCTCCCCCCGAATAAAGGGAGACAGATTAAAATTTTGTTTCAAATTTTTTATCTCGATCAAACTGTATCACCATAAAATTACTAATTTACTTATTTTCTTTGGTTCATTTTTTAATATTCTATATTACATTTTGAAAAATTGACATTATGAAAAATTGTAAAATTTCAAATGTATTGAATTCAACCACGGCATACCTGTAACCAGCTCACGGCACACCGGTTGCGGAGTACTGGTTTAAACCAATTGTCACTAATTGTGGACTAATTGTCGTTCGGAAGAGTTGTTGTATGGATTGATTATCGTTTGTATGAATTTTCTTGGTTGAGTTGTCGTTGAACGGATTGTTTTTAGGCGAATAGTCTTTGGACAAATTGTTGTTTGGATCAATTGTCGGTTGGATGGATTGTCGCTTGAACGGATTGTGGCTTGGTCGAGTTGTCGTTGGACGGATTGTTTTTGGGCGAATAGTCATTTGGACAAGTTGTCGTTTGGATCAATTGTCGGTTGGAAAAATTGTCGGCTAAATGAATTGTCTTGGACGAGTTGTCGTTGGACGAATTTTTGTGTCACTGAGTAATGGAGTTTTGGGAAATGGAAAATTTTTGAAGAAAATTAAATTATTAGCGGAAAAAATTGTTAAAATCATCGTTTTGTGTTAGATTGATTTTTGTGAAAACTTTAGGTCAGGCTTGTCCAACTTAATGATATAATGAACTTCGCATAAAAACTGGTAGAATATCATTTTGAATTTTCATATCAATATATCATTTACGCTATAATAAAATACTACAATAAAACATCGACAAAACAGACAAATGTTCGTTAAAGCCGAAAGTCGTTTATATAAAGAAAGGTTTTTCGAATACCTTTTTTTAAGGTACAACGCAAGGGCCAGGAAAGTTTCCATGGATGAATTTAAAATAAATATTATTTCATTTTAAGCAATGTTGAGATAATTATGAAAACATTAATTCACCAAAGAAAAAGCTGTCATCAAATAGATATTAATAAAAAAAACTATTTTTCCACCGAAAATACACTTTTTAAGCATCACCTTGGATTAAACATGTATAACGTTAAAAGGATATTTTCGAAAATTCTCACATTTGACCGGACGTTATGTCCGTTACATTCGAAATTGAAAATTCTTTCTCTAAATAATCGATTCGTATTATATAAAGTTGATCTTCAATTCCTGAATCAATCTATAATATTTAGTAATAAATTTATTTATAATAGTAATACAGAGCATAATTTTCACTGCAGACGTTATGGTAAGTATCTCCATTGATACTTAAAGCGGCGGAAATTCGTCCGACAGACGTGCAATATTAACAATACAATGCCTCGATATAACTTGACAGCACATCATTGCCCTGGTGTGTGAGAAAATTGGTGCAACAGCAATATATTTATTATGTATTGTTGTGGGAACATTTATTCAACGGCAATATATGTATTACAATAAATATATTGTTGAGAGAAATGAGATAGAAGGATCTTGTATATATAATACATAACTCTGAAATATCTCATATCTTTATAAAAACCGTTTCTTCAGTATTTAATATTTCTTAGTTATTTATATTTTGTGAAAAAAATATAAAGCTATATCTGTAATATGAAACAACGTTTCGAAATGAATATTTTCCTTTAACACGGAATATGGTTATCGTCATATAACAACTATATACATAAAGTCTATTATAGAACATAGCCTTTCCGATACCATCAGAAGTTTTAACATTTTTCCTTATCTCATGATACAGGGAACGCAACTCTCAAAGAACTATAAAATGAAAACCATCCCTTGCTAAATGGTTTCGGGTCAACGGTACATGATCGTATTCATTATATTTATTGACCACGCTTCTTGTCACTTTACATCGGTAAGGAATTAAAATTTACATATTTTAACCCTTTGCGATCGAATTTATTTTCAAGGTTAGTATCACTTCCATTCGACGTTGATTTCAGGAGTTGTTCAAATTTCTTACTAGCGAGCTTAACATGAAAAAAAACATATTTCGACCTTTACAAAAGATTTACTCAGCGAGTATAAAATTTTAACTTATTATTTAAAAATATTATATACATATAATCAGTTGAATTTTAAAAGTAGTGATAATATTTAATTTTGATTTGAATGAAATATATTTATTATAAACTTACTATTATATTTCAAAATACAAAAATTCAATTTTTTTGATGTTTTATTTATCAAAATATAATAATCGGAATTTGAATTGTATTATAGTGTTAGTTTTTTAAACATATTGAATATATTATAGTTATAAAATGGTAATAATCTAGCTCATATCTAAAGCAATTTGGTAATGTCGCACTGAAAATGCACATACAAATGCGGCTCCATATTTCTTCAGTATTTCCCAACATTTCGCATTGAAAATCTCACATTTTCACTAAACCGATCACACACTTCAATATCATAAAATAAACACCGTCCAATCAGCGGTTCGCATAAAACTTTTCAATCACGAAACCACTTCGAACACTCAACAACAAAATCCTTCCAACTCGTGCATCTGATACGTCGGAATATTTCAGCACCGAGCGATATTCAAATTTCGCGAGATTGAGACCGCTGCACTTTCCGAGCAACTTATGCAAAACCTTTGCACGTGCACATACACACACTAGAGCTGCTTGACCTTACGAAGCATTCCGCTGAAACACGTTGTTCCCGAGGGCAATATTTCACCGAGAGACTTTTATCGCGCTCGGGTGGAAGAGGCTACGTTTCAGCAATATCCAGGACTCGTCTGTACGTCACCCTGAGGCTTCCAAGGTTTTCTTACCGAGTGGCTGGAACCCTTCGGTAATCTTACCTGACCGCGTGTTATTAATACTTTAACGAAGTGCTTACTCCGCATCCGCAACGTTCTGCGTGGAGCGTTAACGTACGCGACTTAATTAAGTCTTGCCATTATTTCGTGATCCTGAATGAAAATCGTACTCGTTTCGCTTTTCGGGATCGGCGGGAAATCCTGTTGGAAGTTGAGAAAATTCGCGCGACCGTGTTAACGTTGAGTGTGGCAGTTTCGGAATGTGCTGAGTTTTAATTGTGAAATTGAAAAATTAGCTGGATTTTTAATTAAAACAGGTATTTTGGATACTTTTTTGTGTTTTAATTTTTAAAAATACATACAGCACATAGATTAGTATAAAAACAATATCATTTTCATACAAAATAAAATTACCAAAAAAATAATTAAATCACGTTTTGACAATTATTTCACGATTTGAATTTCTGCAAATTAAAAATATATATTTGAACCTAATAGACATTTTATATCCATTGGTTTTATTAGCTTTATTTGGATCGAATATAATTGTCGACTTTAAAAAGCATCGCAGTCTGAGAGAAAGTCGAATTTTAATTAGTGAAAAACTGTACTGTTATGCTTTTCCGATGAGCCCATTATTTTTAATTGTAAAATTCAAACTTGACTTGTTGGGTGCATTGTTAAAATCGAATATCGTCGTATGATTTTATAAAATTGCAACTGCATTTTCAGAAATACAATATCGGGATTGAATAGTAAAAATGATCTGTCTATCGAAATATTTTGATTAATTGTTGCCACGCGGAAAATATCTAGTCTTTGATTTTTTTCTATTTCACTTTTATTTTTATAGTACATTCGTGATACAATGAAAGCAATTTCGACCGCAGCAAGCGGTCGAATTTCCCGGAAAATTTTCTTGATGTTTGTTTTGACGATGCGTGCTTTTTTTCACTAGAGGTTCGCACCCTAAAAAAGAGAAAATATATATCAAATTGAATAACATCACTTTATACTGAAAAAAATTGGATTATATGAAATGAAAGAAATATTTTTTAAATTTTACGCGAACGAAAATAATGAAATATTTTATCAAAGCAGTAAATCATGACGGTAAGCTCAATATTAAATTATCATCGAAGTAAAAAAATAATAAGTAATGATTAAGACTTGAACCATTTTGATATCAGATTTTCCCAAATTTGCACATAACTTTTATGTCATTTACATATAATAAAATATGAATCTTTTATAGAAAATTTATCTTTTAATTCAATATTATTGAATCAAATTTAATTTTATATTTTAATATACCACACCGTAAATTTCGACATGTATAAAACGCTTGGAAACTAAAACAAACTTTTCAAAGCACAATACTAAATTTTCACAACGTGCACTTTATGAATAAATCACAAAACACAAAAGCGCAATCTCAAACTAAAAAACGTAATTAATTTTTAAACGTACAGCAAAAAAACTTCTATCCAAACCCGACAAAGCCCAAATGAACACATACACACTAATGTGCCAACTTAGAAATCAACTCGCGCTCCCCAAAGATTCATTCCATCCCCCTTGCGTATCGCAAAACACAAAAGAAAATCAATAGAACCGAAAATACGATATTATCGGAATATTTCAGGCTATTTTCGAAAACGGCGCGTAATAAATTCCGATCTCGAACGACGGCGTTAATAGAAAGTAACGAGAATTTATCGTGCAATAATGCTTCGCGCTTTGGCTCTTATATCACGATGATGGTTCTATTTACATGCACTTTGTACGGTTGTTTGTTGTGGGAAATTGGCTTTTGAGATTATTATGTTGGCATAAATGCGGTTTTTTTTGGCGGCCCGAATCGATAAGGCTATCGTGTTTTCGGAAGCCGAGTTCAGAGTGATTAAAATTTTAATTTCCGGTTGGAAATTTCTCTAATTTTTTGTTATATATATTTGATGTTTGACTGTTATAATACTTTATTAGTCAATATAGAAATAATTGATATCTACACGTATATTATCTAATTATTCCTTACGGCATAATTATCAACAATTATTTTTGCTAATTATGCCATAATTATATTAGTACGTTATAAGTTTTCCTCGAAAACATCATTCTACCGTTCAAATTTTTAAGCGTATTTTTCGCGCAATAAACCCACTTTATCGCAACCCGGGTTATATCATCAAAAAGACATAAATTTCAACACCGAAATGAGATATTCAAACGAATAAAAGCAAAAACTGCTCGTTTTAACGGCCACATGCAAAAATGCACTGCGCATTCAACAGTTACCGACCCTCTGACCCGCAAACCGTTCTATCTGAATCTGATTTGACCCCCAAAATACCCATCTACCCACCCGGAAAAAATTTCAGACATTCTGCAGAATCGAACCGATACAAAAATTTAGCAAAAAGTTTCCGAGTCGTGCGAAAATTTGCGAAAATTAATTCTACGGGGCTGTGCGCTTAATTAAATTCGATACGAAAGTCGATACCGGAGACGAGGGCGATTTCAATTATTCTTTCGTAATTCAATTATCATCGTCGAGTGGGTATGCTAGCGCAAGAAGTGTTGTTTCAGTTGGAGATTTGATTAAAGGCTTTATTGTAAATGCTGGTTTCACTTCGATATTGATGCGTTCGGTTTGATTGATCGTGCTTATGCGTGCCGCTCGATTGATTGCTTTCATTGTAGTAATCTGGAGAAATTATCGAAATTACACTGTCATTAATTTTTGTCATATCTATTGAATTTATTACTGAAAATTTTCCGACTTATTGCGAGGGATACGTAACAGGTGTTCAAAGAAAAAAATTCTATTCAAATTTGTGCTTTACGTTATGTAAAAACTATTTTCTTTGATATTTATATGGTACATATACAATATTTTTGAATTCTGAAGCAAATGTGTTATGATTACAAATTTAATTATATCAGAAAACAGAATTATTTCTAATATAAACAAAAACTAAATAATTACAATCATAATATTATCATACCGCAATTTATCGTACCGCAATTGGATATGCACACAACGCATATCAAATTGCGGTACTTAAATTAACCGACAAATATAAAAATATTTCATGGAAAAACAATATCGCACATAAACGTTTCTTAGAAAGAAATTACTTAAATTCGATATTGAAAAAAATTTCATTTAGTCATGAAAATTTCATAAAAATTTAATTTAGTGCAAAAGGACGAAACACATTGACGATACGTTATATACACGTTAACGCCTTTATCCAATTTTCCCGGGAAACGGATTTTCTCGGGACGTTCGCGCCGCGGGCGGGTCGTCTTCGCCGTTATTTTGTTTGCCCAACTTTTCCTCGGAATATTTCTACGTCGTTTCATTTTTTTTTACCATTTCTATGTTCCTTGCCGTCTCTTAAACACTGACAAATTGTTCGAAATCTTAACTTCGGTACCATAATAAAATGGTGGAGGGAAAGTTTCGAAAAAATGGACGCTAACCTGCAGGGATGGAGGGCTCCGAAATAGTCTCCAAAGAGTAGTTTAGATTTTTGGATTCGTTTAATTCAATAAAATGCACTCTGTAAAGTGAACATCAAGTTCGAATACGTGCTCTTTGCATGCATAAAATTTAGGAGCGTACGCTAACTTTGTTCATGGCAATTAATTTTGAACATTAAAAATTCATACTTGTTTGGATTTTCATATTAAACTGAATATAGAAGAGTTCATACATTTTATATTCGATAAACTCTAGTAACATAAAATAACACTTATCGTTTGAATTTAATATAAATTATTTTACTTTCATTAGCGCAAAATTTTTTTTGTTATTAAATTCATTTGATACTTTAAAACATCTGATATACATAATCAAAATAATTCATTTTCATTATATCAAATTTAATCTGCAATCAAATAAAAACAAATTTTGACAAAGTTTATACAATTCAAGGTCATATCTTTGCAAGCAGACACCAAACACTTAACTGAAACAATCAACGAGAACATTAATCACGAGAGCACACGTGTGTTAATTAAACAGTCGGATACTAATAGCCGGCTTCTAGTGAATTTTCACACGAGTTAGCGAAATAATAATGACATTTAACATATAAATATAAATATTTTATATAAAAGAAGAAAATAATCAAAACCCGCAATATGAATTTTGATCCAAAACATTAAAATTCGTTGATTACATATTAATAACAAGTCAAATGCTTCAATCTTTAACCATGGTTCGTTCTCATACGGCAATTTACAAAGGATAGTTTGACTTACACTAATTCAGAGTATTTATCTCTTTCAGAGTTCACTTTTTAATTAAAAAATTATTTTAATTATATCAGTATTTGACACAATAGTAAACATATGATATGAATCAACATTGATAAATGAAAATTTTCCGAAACGCAACACTTATGTGCATCACATGGTCATTAATATCAAACAAAGACAACGTTTTCTGATCACTATCGCCGAAAATTACTTAAACCTAGATCACGGTGTTTGATAGAACACACCCCTAACACACAAGGCTCTCATTGTGTTACACAGACGCGAACAAAGGCTGCCGACAACAAAAGGGCTTTTGGCCTTTGGAACGCGAGTTTTCAGACTGCGATGGCCGAGTTGTGACACCTGTTATTAATCGAGTTTTCACTTTGCGACCATTAATGAGTATTTTTTATCAGTTGACTTAATTATTCGATCGTATGATTGTTTAAAATGTATCGATAAGTTTCGCTGTGTGTGATTTTGGTATGTTGGTATTATATATTTCTTAGATCGTTGATTTTGTTTGGTCACTAGACGTGTTTTTATTAATATCTGTTTGCTGTGATAATTACTAATTAAATACTAAATAATTTATCTGAGAGAAATTCTAGAAATAAATATGATGTACATGTATATAATGATAACGTCGATCTTGTTTGTATAGATACATACTTATGATATACTTATGTAGACTATCTTCATATTTCAATATTTGTATTTTTTTAATATAAGGCTTAAACTGAAATAGTAAATCGACGTTGTTACAATCCATGGCGCAACTTTACGATGCAATTTTAAACTCTTCGTGAGACTTACGGATCATTTTAAATATTAAAGATGTTCGGTCGTGTACTAAACACGGTGTACAACTTTTCTTTTTTACACTTTGTGAAATAAAAATACGAATGCGACAGTTTCTGTGCTTCGCGAGTTCCACGATGACTCTCCGAGAAGCAACAAATGTCAGCGACAGTAATCTGAAAAGCTAAAAGTTATTTTAGTACAAAAAAATACCCTTTTAAATTATTTTTTATCTTTATAATTAATTTAAGTATGTATATTCGTTCTATGAATTTTACTTTTTTTCCCCAACATATATCTCACTCTCTGTATCTTCAATCTTTTGTTTTTGTGTGATGAACTTATTATTTTTAAACTAAACATAGTGAGGAAATATTATTTTAATACGTTTCACATAAAATGAGTTTTCTTGTCTCGGTACAAAGTTTCGTTTCGGCGTCAACTCAAGCATCGCCAAGTATTAAATGGGAAATTTCTCTCGGCTTTCTTAATACATTTCATCCCCTAATCTCCATATAAATAGAACAGTTATTTACAAGGTCAAAGGAAACTTTTTCGCAAACTTACGGTAAGCTTTCGAAAGCGATATACCTACGCTTTCACCGATAACCGTACCATATTTTTATTATCCAAAAGGTATTCCGACTCTTAAAACTCACACGAGGCCGATACGTACGTATATACGATAATACGATTTCGCTCTGAAGTTAAATGGAAAATCACGGAAAATTTTCCAGCACATAAGAAATTTCCTTTGTAAATAAACAAGCGACACGACGCCCCGTTTGTAAGATGATAAAAATTACAAAAATCCTCTCGGCTAACAAACGAGCTTTCACAAACACCGCTCTACTTCACTTCCACGTCAACAAATGAGAGCGTTAAAAAGATTCAAAAAAGCGAACAATGTACACGTCGAGGCTGCAAACCAGGAAAAACAAAACCTTTGCGCAGACATCTCAATTTAGCCTCTCGAGTATCGCAGAATAATCGAATTTCACACGACACCCTCGCAACAAAGCCAGTCTCGCAATTTGGCGACATGACGAAACTACCGATCCTCAACACTTGGCCAATTAATCTGGGGAATCGTCGAATTATTCCGATATGCTGGATCGACTTTATGATTGCGTGCAGGGCATAAAGCTCAAATATGGCCGAGTGCCGGGTTCGAGCGTGCTTTTATTTACGACGAGAGCCGGCCCCAGATTACACGTGAAATATGTGACGTGTTCTCTGTATCGAGTAATTGCCCTGCGATTATACGTCGGGCCCGAATTCGGAGGATTCATAAATAAAATAGGCCGACGGTGTACGAGGAAATTATGCAAACTCGCGTAATGGCAGTTTACGTAACTTAGGTTCGGTTGGTTCTTGTGTGGTACGCTAATTTTGCATTGAAGACGTATTATGTACATTTCTGATTCGTTTTTCTTTCTTTTCACGTTGAATATTACGAAAATGTAAGTTGAAAACGCTGTTTGCGAATTGTGCAGAATTTTAAAGTTAATTGCTTTGTATGTACGGCTTTGAATTACTTCTATAAAATTCTTAGTAGACTGTATTCATGTCATAAACGGCTACTACTAGACTGCACAAAATTACATACAATTTTCCACTCCGCGCACACTTTATATGCTTTTATAATTGTACAAAACTACTCCATCATATATGAAGTGAGCACTAACCCTGACCGACAACCTTTGAACCTCATAAAAAATCCGAGACCATTCCGAATGAAAAATCGACAACCAACCGCGTATACAAAAAACCATCCATCTTCAAAGATTTTCACGGACGAAATCTATTCAAAAAACAACTGGATGAGCCGCAAATCCATTCAGGAGCATTCTCGCAGATAAAACCGCGATTTTACTTCGATATTTGAAATTGGCCGGCGATTTCGCGAATCTGCAAGACGTCACGTGCCGGACAAAGGGGACTCTTTTGCAGTTCAATTTCGAGTGGGCACGTACTGGACGATGGTAGTCGAACAAAGAACTCTCTGGTCAATCGGCAGCTCTCAAATGGTGTGGAAAGTTCGTTGTTGTTCTTATTGTTTGGTGATGTTTGAGTTCGGCGAGCTCGAGGCCTCAGTAAGGCCTAATTGTGGATTTTGCCTGTGTAGTTTTGAAGGAGGCTGCAATTAAGTTGGAGTTGGTAAGTCGTGACTGCAAAGTTATTTGCGACTTTAAAATTGCCAATTAAGCAAAATAAACAGCTTCTAAACGTAATCGATTATTATTGATCAAGGGTTTTAAATTTTTACTATATTCGATTTTATGATAGTGTGAATTGTTCAATATGCATAAATATTTAACTAAAAAAACATCAAATATACATTTCTGACTTTTTGATCGATCTTAATATTTCAGCTGTAGAAATATAAATGAAATTTAAATTATGAATATCTTGTTATTATCGCTATAAATATTGATATATAAGGATATTTATTCCATATATATGAGCACGGGAAAAGCTAAGCGAATAATTAAACCTCTGGGACACAAACAAACTACCGTTTAACTCTATGGAGAATATGCCAACAAATGACCACCATTTTACATGCTTAGAATTCAGCTAAATCAATACAAATCGAAAAGTTGATACAGTCATAACTAACATAATAATAATAAGTGATATTATTGCATATTGTTCTTTATTAAAATAATTGAATTTTTACAGTTTGCAAGAGGATAAATCGTTTGGTAGCCGTATGCCAGAAATAGTGTCTGCGTCATTCGATTAACTCCCTTTTGTCATACAATAACGTCTATTACACAACGAAATTTACGATTGCTCATCGTTCATTTTTATTCTCTTATATTTTATATACATAAGTGACACTTATGATATTCGACATCAGAACGTATATTTAAGACCACAAATAATGTCGAAATGAGTCAATATCAAAAATTTGTTATACATTTTTTTATAAAATGAAAGGTATGTGTGCAAAAAAAAAATTGTACTTGTTACATAAATAAAATCAACCATTAATACAAAGACAATTTTCACGCGTATCACCCAGTTCACGAAAAGCAATTTTTCCAGAAATTTAGAAAGAATGCATTTTCATGTTAGACGTCCATAAACTTCAAATGGAGCTCATATATTTCAATTACGGGCCAACGGGAAATTTCAACTTTACTAAAAGATTTTCCTCGTCTCATTTACACAAAAGTTGAACATACCTACCTATACATATGCATATGTTATGCAGAAAATTAAAAAAAAAATATCTGCATATCTAAAATAAGTCGAGTATTTAAAAAAAAACTTCATACAAAAAATTTTGGCTCTGATGCGCCTGTTATTTTAATTATGCATTTTTTCATGCAATCTCATCGCTCGATTTGCTTTGTATCCACGATGGCTAGAAGCTATTAAAGTTTCTTGGTCTGTTTGTGTTCGGCTGCCGAAGAAATAACCAATGCCTCCTGTCTAATGCATACCTAATGAGATCGGTGTAAAGGAAAATGCACCAGGAGAAGCGCCGAGATAATACATTCGATGTGACGTCTCTCCGATCCTTTCTCTAAGAAAAATATTTTCTAAATGGCACCCTTTCCCGCATAAAACTTTTAAAATATTTCCTGAAAGCTATACCAATATTACTCAGCCATATTTATCGAACCGTAACGTAACAATGGAAGGAATCGGACTATAATGAATCTATTATACCCACATCCAACGTTTAAAGCCTTTCGGGTACCCTTAATTTATCACACGTCACCTGCGAGGCCATTTGCGTGTTGCCGCTACTCACTTAGCTACATATGTCGAGTTTGGTCTTTGTTTATCTTCTTTAGGTGAGGTGCCGCATTAATGGACAGTTCGATCCCGTGTCGAATGGTCATAGAGCCTTAATCGACTGTCCCAATTTTCCCGGGAAGTTATTGCGGTTTGAGGAAATTCCGTGTAGAACGAAACGAAGAAAGATCCATAAGGTCTATGCTTAAGGGATACGCTCCTTTATAAGGAGCGGGATTTTTTGAGATAATTTATTTTTATCGCCAAATATACGAACTTTGAGTTCGTAAATTTTCATCTACTTTATGTTTTCTGTTAGATGAAAGTATTAAATATGTGCGTCTTCATAACACTTGTCAAAAAAAAACTATTTACTTTCATCAAGTTAGTTTCTTACATAATAAACAATAAATTTTATTTTATTACAATGTACATTCTTATTAAACTTCACTTATCAAGTTTTAAAAAAAAATCCTAAAACACGTACTTGTAGTTTTATGTATCTTCGAATAATCGGGTGAAGCACTTTATCATCCAAAATTGAATTTTCTTTACACATGTGTCCTTCGAAACAGAAAACAGCTCAATTTATACTTTACGACTCTGCAAAAAAGCGTCGCAACATTCCCATATAAAATATTCCCCCCCGAGGTATCCTTTAAGCCCAGTTAGGCAAAAAAACGCCTCCACTCGCCTGAAACAAAACGAAAAGCCGACCGTTCAAGAAGGCCGAATATTCTGGGTCGTTTTCATTAAGGACACCCCTTCGAGATCCTCTCTCTTCACTTTTTAATAAAATTGAATAACCGTCAAGGCCCTAATTTACGGCCTCGAACTTGCGAAGAATGCAAAACAGGCCCGATACTTAGGCACAACTTTCTTTCACGAATACCACTTTTCAATAGATTGTTTTCATCGGATCGTAGCCGTGAAAATTTTGTCGCTTTTGCTGCTAAGAATGAGAAAAAAGAAAGTAAAAATTCGCTTAATTGACCTCCCAGTGCGCTAATAAAAATTAAGTCGCTAAACTACCGGCGAGTTGCCGCCAAAGTGAAACATTATAAGTTAAAAGAAGTCCGAACTTTGTTTCAATATTAGATGGTTATTAAGTTAAATTATAAACTTTTTTCTGTGTAAAACGTTAATAGAAAATTTATAATTATTGAGTAACCATTTCTTTAGTGTGTATTTCATTTCAGTTTTATTTTTAAAAATTATATAAGTTAATTAATTTACTACACAAATAGTAAGATGTTGAGATGCAGTTTGTATGAATCTCGATAAATTTAAGTAAACTTCAGGAATACCTGCGAACTTCATTTAATGGAGTTTCTAACTTAACCAACAAACATATTGAAAACTATAGTTTATTAAGCAGAATTCTACCAGACATAAACGCAAATCTTATATACCGAGTAAATTTAAAATGTTTTCTTAAATTAAAATTTTGATTAAAACGGCTTCATTACAGCACATATATACGAGCGAATCCTTTATTTTTCACTATTGACTTTCATCAAATTCATCCGAGCACATAAAAATATTCAAAATACATCCGAAATCACCAGTGCATCAACCGGATGCACAAATCAAAGCCAAATCTAATACCCAAAGCAGCGCCTCAACCGTAATCCCAATTAACACGACCTGCAATACCACAACATGACATCACAGCCACAATATCATCAAAGGCGATCAAACGGAAACCATCGCCCCCACCTGTCCACGAATTTCACAATCCCAATCTCCTTTAACAACTTCTGGTAGTCGAAGTCTTCGCGTGCTCCTCCCTGTCCGATCTGCTCTTCTCCACCATAAATCCGACCCCCGACCAGCCGGATTGCGGAAGAAAGATAATAGTCTTCTGCCTACTTTATGGCGGCGAAGCCTCCGACAAGACTCGCACAATTATTAGACATAGGCCCAAAACCATCCTCACACTCTTAGGGCGTGGATTCTCAACTTATTTTTATTGGTATGATTAAAATTTTCAAAAATTTCCCATGGAATGATTCGTGTTTATATGCTGAATTATGATCCCCTATATATAATAGCAGATATCTGTCTGTCTGCCTGTTCGTTCGCCCGTCATGATGACGCTCGCGAATTTTTTTTTTTCAAATGAACGACCCGAACCGCGACTTTTGGTGATAACAGCACGGTTATAAAATAATTTTGCATAGATATATTTAATTTTTATTTTATTACTTAATAGTATGGTTATCAATTCACAACCGATCTTATTAACATCGGGCCTATATACTAGTTTTTTATAATTAGAATATGATGTCATTGTCTTTGATATATTCTGATCAAAAATATACAAATTCATTTATAAACACGTTTCTGTTCTTTGTTTAGTTAACTAATCAAAAACGTAATAATTATATAAATGCATTGGACGCCGCTGTCCCATCAATGAGAAAACTACCTTGGAAAAAAGGTGGAATACCGTTTTTTTTTTCAGGCATACTCCTGTATTCTCTGTTATTATTTTTTGATATACAACCGACGCCAGTTTTCAGTTTTTCACGTTTTATTTATGTTTGTGTACGTGCAACGAACGAAGCGTGGCTTTTCTTTACGGCGCATGTTTATCTTCTGACCTCTCATATATACTGCAGTGTCTGTTGTTCGATATTTCTTACGAAAAATATATTCGGCAGTTCGATTCTTCATTTCTATTTTTATATACGAACGATATAAACGATGGCGTTTACGCAATTTGGAAATTGCGTATTTTTTCAACAAAACATCCTGAGCATGATAAGATACTATTTATTCAAACGATCAGCCCAGTAGGCACGATACAATGTGTTAATCATTTCAACTACCGTATAACATGTCTGAATGCATTCTCGTTAAATTTGAATCAAATTACGATCTAATATTCAGCCGAGGACGAAATTACGTCAAATTTCACGACAGTCATATCCAAGAGCGGAAAAACTTCCGAAAAATATCTCGATTTACCAAGATCTTATATAATATATAAAAAAAATCGACCTTCGGTGTTAAGAAGTGTAGCCACTGGTGCCATTAAATATGATTATAATGTGTACTCTGTCGTCCTTGTTTCCGGGAAACTTTTAACGGTCGAAGATGCCCATGGCGTTTATAATGCTTTTACGGCACTTTTAAAAGGTTCCCAGTTAAACGTTAATTCATTTTTATGTGACACTTTTATTCTTGATACGTTCCTCCGATTCAATCTGCTAGCCTGTGCAGGTTGTAAACTTGATGTTTATAGATTTCTTAAATGAGAAACTTTGATTTAGTCTTGAAAATCGTTAATAATTTTATCGCAGAGCATCGATTATCTTCAACGATGAAAATAATTAATATTTTCGATATTAGAAGCTATATATATTTACATATAATACTAAATATCTAATAATATGTTAGTGCCTTTTTTAATTTTATTATTTCAGTCACATTACTATCAGTTTTTTTTTCGAGGTAATTTGAACATTTATATTCACATTGTTTGGTTCAGTTCTCATATTTTGTTTTGTTTTTTATCTGAAACTATTTTTCATTCGAAATTAAAGTATCACTAAAAGTATGATATTATGTAATGTATACCCATCTACTATAAATATTGTTAATTATCTAAATATATAATAATATAAATCAGTCAAAAAATGAAGTAATTTATATCTGCATTTACATAAATTCATTTTAATTTAAAAATTAAATATGTAAGCAAGTACATAACTTTTTCTTTTCATTAATTTTCGTATTCGAACCATTTTCTCTCCTCCTTTGAGTTTTCTCAGTGCGTAATTTACAAAAAAAACTCTTTGTGTGTTTATTATACGACATCTCATGACTTGTATATTTTAATTTTTCGAATCAAGGGGAATTTTTCCCCGAAAATCCGCATTGTAAAAAGTACGTTTTATTTTCTAGCATTATATCGATAACGTTCTAACTAATAATATATACAAAATAATACGACCATGTTCGGAATCATGTTCAACCAAAATTGTTAAAGCGTTCTATACGGGATAATCCCTGGAGGATTTGAATATCCTTTAATATTAAAATTGAGATTCAGTATAAGCGGATTACATATTCCTGATGAAAATGTCAAAATATTGTCTTTTAAACTATAGCGGCACAATTCGAAATTTTCCACTTTATGCATCCCGGAAAGATATTATTTTTCAATTTTTTATATAAAGAATATATAAATTGATCACTTTAATCCACAAATCATATAAATTAAGCATTCGAGGGCTTTCTTACCGTATTAATCAGCTGGGAAAGATTCAGGTAGGCTTTTGTACGTGTCATTTCTAATTCGCACAAGTGAAAACCATTATTCTTCCGGACAAGGTATAAATTAGAAATAAAACTTTTTTCCTTACGGTACGTAATTGAAAAAAGAGAAAAAATATATTTCTTGTCTCCTTGTTTCGGACAGAAAGCGTTGTGAGAAAGGGACATTTTTATTTGAAATTGAGACGAAAGCTCTTTTCATCCGTCGCTACGTAATCCGGACCTTTCTATTTTTTCGCGTAATATAAATATTATAATTTTTTTGCGCCGTATCCAAAAGAAAAATTTATAGAAACAAAACGAAACCTTCGTACAAATCCTCGCGAAAAAACTTTCCCGTACTAATAATTAAACATTTCGCGAAGGATTGCGCCGCGTTTGATTCTTTTATTGTATTTTCGCCCCAAAATAAAAACGCAATCCGTTGATCCGTATCGGAGCGTAACAATACGAAAAAGCTCGGGAAAATTTCAGGTGAAATTTTCACCGTAGCAATATTTCTCGCGTGAAGCACAATACGGAAACCTAAGGGGATTCCCTAATAATTTAATTCAAACGTCACGGACAGAATTTTTATGTTTTCCTACCCTTAATTTTCAGAATACGGCGGCGAATAATGTACAGTAAAAAAAGGTCGAGCATATTCTCTGACTTTCATTTTAGCGTATTATATAATACAATTAATACGATGTCGTTTCAACTTCCATTGACTGAAATTTTTCATTCAACCTTGTTCAAATTTTCCTCTTTTTTTTTGAACAAATGTTCTACTATTAATTATATAATGAAACGGTACATTCGTTTGAAAAAATATATATACGTGTATTAAACTATACCTAAAAAGGTAACAAGTGCAACTTCAACTTTATACGCTTGCATCAACTTGACTTACTTTCCAGTTCAGTAAATTTCTCTATATCTATATCAAAACGAAAAATAATTTAAAATACGAAAATATTGTTTAATTTTTTCAAATAAAAATTTACCAAGATATTTCGGATTTAAAATATTTTCAACGAAATTGAACGTATATGAAACAATATAGAAAATCTTCTTTTCATTTTCGTTTTTATTCACATGGGATGATTGATAGAACGGATATACCCTTTCCAGGATTATCCACCGAATTCTCGTCCATATTCAGGCTCGATTTCTCGTAGGACGACGGTTTTTTGTTCAAAAAATCAAAAAAGGTTTTTCATGGGACATACCCGTCCCCGTGCGCGATTTTTCCACCGATTTTCCGAGATAAAAGGAAGTTTTCCTTTCTTGTTTCGCGCTAAACACCCGCACCGTCGCTGCTGCAATGAATAATGCGGACGTCATTCTCGTTTACATGTTCTGTATAGTGAAACTCCTCTTTTCGAAAAAAGTGTGTTGACACTTTGTAGACAGGTGAATTTTTCGCACTTAAATTTTTTACCAAGATAAGTATATGTAAGTAGTAGGGGAGACCGGGTATGGTTGTCACACGGGTAGGTTGTCACAGCAGCTATATCTGAGAAAGTAATGAACGAATAACCCGCTGTTTGATGTCAAACTAGCGCGACGGCAACACCTTTCTTCCTACTTCACCTCAGTCTGCTCTGCTAAATA
>JAOXNN020000058.1:822810-842852 GCA_028571205.2 Hydropsyche betteni | reverse complement strand
TAGAATTGTAATTTTATTTGGATAAAAAAATTTAAAAAAATCAGTCTCATTACTTAATTTACAGAGTAGTATGTTAATTTTAACTTTAGGAAAATATTTTAAAAACAATAATGGATTAAATGTTTCGTATTTAATATTATTGCTTAGTTTTGTTTTAAATATTTCTGTTCGTTTTTTATAAACATCAAATCTTTTGAAATCTCTTTTAATATTTTTTTTATTGCTTCCCTTCTTTGCTATCCTTATTTAACAAGATGGTATTTTGTAGTTCTTCTTGAATGGGATTTTTTTCCGATTAATATACAATCTTCTACCCCTTCTGATTCAGAAGGGGTAGAAAATTCAAGAATCACAAGACGTACTGGGCGAATCCTTTCAATAATTTCTTGGACCAATTGATTTGCAGCGTTTTTTGTGGAGTATTTTATGTTGTCATTCGAAATACAACTTTTACAACAGTTTACGCCACAGCTACATATTATATATTAGTCGGAAAACCCAAAATATATATTTTGATATTTTATATTGTTTGTTACCATAAATAAAATAAGCCGGAAGGACACAAAACATAAAATAAATTTCACTGTCGAACCATTAGCATAGCGGACGACCGAAACTATGTAAAAATATTATTATCTGATAGTAACCATCATAACTCGGAATTTTGGATATAAACACCAAAAGCAAGACGTTAATAAATTTGTTGTTTTTGAAATATTTCAGAATTTTTGATTTTCGATTAATAATCAAGAACTTTCAAAATACTCAATTATTGAGTACTTTAAAAATGGTCGAGTATACTTGAGTATTGAGTACTCTATTAATCGAACTGGAGACCTTACTTATAACTAAAAGCTCACGTAAAAGTCGTGCAACAAAAGCATACGAAATAAGGAAGATTGCATGATGCCCTATATATAATCACAATTTCTGTGTGTGTGTTCGTTTGTTCGAATGACGCTCGCGTCTTTACGCGTATAAAGTTAACGTCTATAATATGATGCTTATTACCTACTGCCTCTGGCTTTGCCTATATGTCACAAACAAATAAAAAATGAATTATGATTTTATGAATTAAATATTAAATATTCAAATCGGGTTTTCACATTTTATCATTTTCCGTTTCTTAACAATTCCACAGCCGATTTTATTAACATCGGGCCTATTTACTATATTTTAATAATCGGCATTGCGAAAAATTTATTCATAATTTTAGAAAAAAAAATTTTTTTTAGAAAATCTGAGATGAATGTATATCGAATCGGTAACGATTTGAAAATCAAAACGTTTTGAATATTGCAATTTTTCCGTTCTTGAATCAAAATAATCCACCGGAAATATTCAATTGCTAAAATATTTTAGATTTCACTTTCAGGGTAATTACGATAATTTCGATTCATATATTCATAAACGGTCTATTTAGTTCCAAACTTACTGTTTAATTTAATAATACGTTTTATTAGAAAATTTAAATAATTTACAGTTGTACTTCTATACAATTTATTTGTATTCACAAAAACATGCTCTTTAAATTGGTTAATCACCATCAAATTGCATGTTTTTAAATCCCTTTGTGATCTGCATTAATTATAACGTCAATCAAAAGCAATTCATGTAAATCGATCCATCAAAGTGTAAATTAAAATTTTACAAAAAAAAAAACTTTCATCGCAAATTTTAAAATCAGTTTTTTTTTTCTATAATAAGCCACTATAAAACGAGCATTGACCGTGGCTTTATCGACCGAAAATAACGGAACGACTTGTGCGAATGTCAAAGTTTCTCCTCTACGTGGGACCACCTTTTACTTTTCTCTTTTTTTTATGTAATATTCGCCAGGCGACTCACAAAGATCCTATATCGATTAATACAATCGAACTCGATCGTTTTTCCCATGAAAATTGCACGGTTTCGTGTTTCAATTTTCAACTGGACATTTCGCATTTCCGCATACAATCCGAAGTGAAATGCTCACTTTGTTCAGATGAAATCTTCATAATCAGTTTACGTAATGTTAAAGTGTTGTTGCTCAACAGTTTCTCTGACGGCGCTCGTTGACCCGAATTGGAACTCCACAATGCAATGATTGCCCGAAAAAATCAAGTGTTCACAATTGAATGTGTTGGTCATTTGGTTAATGAACAACGATTTCAGTTACATAAACCTGAGTGGTGGAATGGAAGGTTGTGTGCTTGTAAATTGTAACAGATTTCGAATGTGTAAAATAGTTTTATTGTCAACAAAACAGTCGCTATATCACATTTTATATACAATCATCGGTAAATATAAAAATGGTAACGTTCAAATAGTTATGCTTAAATTTGAATGTGAAAGTTATCACAATGCAGATCATACTTTATTTATTATAATATATAAATTGTAACAATATTGAAAATTTTGCGGTATTTCACTTTTTAGTAGAAAGTAAAATTAATATATCAATAATAAATTATTTTTTTTATATTATCGGTCGACGAAAGCATCCACTTAACCTTTTAAAATCCGAGCAAAAAAAGATACATGAATATCAAAAAGGAAACGAAATTTTCTTTAGGCCACATCAGAAAAAAACCAGTTCGCTGACGAAAATTCGGAATCTTTGAGTTATAAAACAAGTTCCGTTCGATCGTCGACGTGTCGGATTTTTCGCCGTGCATTTTCGTTTTTTACAACGACAGAATTACCGATTTCATGATGGTAAAGTTTATTATTTTGCTACGACCCGAAAGCGTAACGAGGTGATTTTTATAGAATTTTGTAACGTGTATTGTATTTACTGTACAAAAGTGTTTCATACAAAAATTAAAAGAGAAAGTGTACAATATTCAAAAATAACAATAATAATACTCGTGTGACATGAAAATATTTTTTTTTCCGCACAAAGAACGCGTTCTAAATTTGCGCTTTTTTAAACAAAAGAAGTGAAATAATTAAGCCACATCTATGAATGTTTATAATTTTTTTTTTTTTGGCGATCACATTTCGTAAAAATTATGAACGGATATGATCGTACCAAAAAATTACAATACGTTTACATTTAAAAATACTTTCTCCGGAAGAAGTATAAAATATACCAACAATCATATATTACTTAATAATATCAATCAACACTTAACTTTTAACACTGACTGTTTTTCATTACACTATATAAATTAATTTGACAATATCAGAAACCACAATTTCCCTCCAGAAATGGGTCATAAAATTCGCTGAAATGCTCGCGTTTTACTGTTCAGCTTTCACTGATATAAAAATAAAAAAATATATACTAGCCATTTTCTTGGAATTTGATCTCATTTATGTGCTACTAGTTTTGTATTTATAACGATTCGGTTTTGCTCCACAAAAGTAACCATTCATTATATAGCGATTATATTCAATCTACACATATGCGAATGTACAGCTTTCGAAGGTAATCGACTGTTTCGGTAATAATATTATTATTCAACAAAACATACAATTAAATAATGTAGTTCCTGGTTATCACCTTCCAATTGAAAATTATAATGTATAATAATTGATTGTACGAATTTATAATGAAGAATAAATATTTTGATTTGTAAACGATTTTAAAAATGAAAAATGTCTGATTTCTCACATTGAAACGTATTCGATATTTTAAATTGATAATTAATATTAATTTATTCATATTTCGAAAAACCATGATTTATTTTGTTTTGATTCCAAACTTTCTTCTTATAAATTCATACAAAATTCATGATCCATTCAAAAAAGAAAGAATTTAATGGGTCCGTTATTAAACCATTTTTTATGGAACATAATTCAATTCTGCATAAAATTAAAGCCACTAAACGTCACAACATCTTTAAAATCACATCCAAAAAACGGAGCACTGACACCTTAATAACGCACCATCAAAAAAATCCATATGACTAATGATACACATGACGTACCATGGATCGTGTCAGACTCCTATGGACATCATAATCACGTCGAGGAGCACCAACACGAACAGAGTCAGAGCTCGTCGTGGATGTTCATATTAAAAAATAATGGGGTCCCACATAACTGCCACACTTCGGAAAGTCTGATGGAGCTTGCACGAAATCGGACCTTTCTCCCACCTGGAGCAAAACATCTAACCCTCTCGTCCATTGGTTGGATCTTTCGTCCCTCAAGATCCAAAAGCCAGGGTTGTCTGCTTTGAATCTCAAGGAAACTGCTCCAAATTTGGGTATGGTGACCGTGTCCTTTCGCACTGGATCGATCAAATTTTTCTTAGGGAATAGTGTTCCGTCTTCGTCCATTTGTTTTATCGTCTCCGAGTCGAGAGGTTCCGAGAATTGGTTGGTTGCTACTACGTAGAAGCTGTATCCGTGTAAATGGAAGATGTTGTCGGTTTCTCCTCCTGTGGCAATTGGAAATTCGTTAAAAGTGTTTATTTTGCATACAACTTGAAATAAACGGTAATTTGTTCGCTGTCGTACAGCAAGGTGTGGTATATTCTAGATATGTTTGCTAGGTGCCGTTTTCTCGATTTCTATTCATATCGAATGTGAAGTGATGTAATTTAATTGGATATTTGAATGTACGGTTACATAAATTAGTACTGAATTTTCGTTTAGTATCTAAAATGTACTTAAAAAATAGAAAGTTACAAAAAACTAGTAACGATTTATAAATAATCGAAACATGTCACTACGAAAATTTGTTTTCGTTATTAATATTAATTAAATGCCTTAAATAAAAATGCCTATCAATATTTAATTTTTCAATAAAAAGTGATTTTAATTTGTATTTAAGCGCTTCGGCTCGAATTTACAAAGAAACGTGTACATTTAATTATACAAATTTTATAATTCAGACAGCACATCCATTCATAATTGTGCCATGTACACGACCTCAAAGGTTATAAAAACCATGAATAAATTTCGAATAGCACGTTTGTAGATAATAAAAATTGTGTAATAACCAGTCGAACATGTTCCGTTTGAAAAATCCGCAGTTAATTCTTCGACAGATTATTGTGATAATATTAAAATCACGTTCGAGATGATAATTTGCATCAATCAGATTTTGCAACACGTGAAAATATAAATAAAAGAAAGAAAACAAACATTGATTTCGATAGTGAAATCTATTTTTTTATATGACAAAGAAACTGGTTTGATTGATAAGATGAAATAAGTAATTTCAGTAAATTCGCCATCTTATTTTCGTTTTAAAACGTGTTCCTGTTTATATTTTAATTGCTTGGTATATTTTTTCATTGTGTTTTTGCACAAAAGGTGACAGTCTTTTCCTTTTTTTATACATTTCTAAGACGCCTTTCATCTATCCGTTTAATTGTAAGTTATCTTAATCTTTAGAATGTGAAAATCAAAAAAGAACTTTCTCTGTGAATTTTTAAATTACTAAATGTTAAATTGATCAAAATGTAAAAGTGTATCAGATATTCTGAGAAAATTTATATTCAAGTTGGAACAATGAGCATGATTTTTTATGTACTTCATTCATATTTATTAGATTCACAGTCACTAATCACAAAACATGATACAAAATATTCAACCATTCAAAATGACATAAACATATGTTCATATATGTATGCCAACAAAAATAATTGCCCATTCCATGAAACTTCATTCATTTACCTTTTGCAATTATATTTACATACATAATAAGTAAAAATATTAAATTTATAAAAAAATAATTTACCTTGATCAACGAGAATGATCTCGACAGTATTTCCTAAAGGTACAGACTTAATATGAACACATTCACATTTCATCGATTTCTGACATGCCACTTTCGAACACAATGTGCCGACATGCCCTGCAACAGTTTGGGTCAACAATGGTGATGATGGAAACGTGAAAGTGATACCATCCATTTCAGCAGAACCTGAAAATCAATCAACTGTTAGAATGAAGTATACTTTAAAAATCATCCTACGTTGCATTTTTTCGATCGTATCATTGTCATCTAACTTTAATTATGACGACAATTCACCGATCGAGGTCACAATTTTTTTCAATCAATTCATAATACACGTGGATGTTTTCTCCATTGTTAATGCGAAAATATACATTTAATAAATACAAATTGATTCGGTATACTTTCATTTACAGCATACTAAAACAAATTGAATGGTATTTACGTTTGTCTATCCGCGTATCAAAAATTCGTCATGAATATATTCACTGCTATCCATTACCTGCAAATAGATACTAACTGTGTAACAGGGATAACCGTTACGGTTAATTGACCACATACGTAATTAGTTTGAACATTATGAGAAAAAAATGAAAGTCTTCGCGGGTTTCCCCAGTAATTACAGACGCATTAATAGGTATATGTTCAATCATCATACGCATGATATTTAATATATACATGTATACAATCGAATCTGTACGTCAAAGGAATTTTAAGTTTTTATATAAAAGAAAGAATCCCCTTAAAAATCCATCATTTTCCAATTAACACACAGTATTTTCACTTTGCTAATTTCATACTCTTGAAATATTTGTTTGTATTCTAAACAGTACTAAAAAGCTCGAATCTTGGCCAATTTGTGAGGAATGCCGCGACCTCTCAACATTAAGCGTTTCTAATACAAGTTGTGAAAACGAAATAACGAAATATGTTTTATAGAGATTTTTTTTATTCAACGTGATTTTCTAGAAATCGAAAAGCTTTTTTTTATTGCTTTATGATAATCACGGCTGGTTTCGTTCTGAATTATATGATGGGTTATAATTATCGAATGTACATACTGATAATGCTAATCATTTCCCTTAATTTTTAATTGTGTCGATACAAATTGAATTAATTGACAATATTATAATAATGAGTCTACATTTGAGGAAAAATTGAAATATGACGCCCGATCGAGTGACATGTCCGTCGATTTCTTTTAAGGAAACGTGATTCGAAAGCTAACTTTGGGATAACTTGTACCAGTTTTTTTTTTTTTGTATAAATGTACATACCATCAAAACGTACTTTATTTAGATCCGTCAATACATTCAGATGAAAGTTCACGAAATCGATTTCGTAGTTGAATAATGTTTTATACGTGCCTATAAAAAACGCTCTTCCACTTCACTGCGTGAAGCGTATTCGTTTTCTATCGTGATGATTAATTTTCTTAGCTTCTATCGATGTTTTGAAAAACAATAATCATTTGTATTAGTCGACAAATGAGCTTTTGCTTAAAATAGCATATTTATTCTGTTAGCTAATATACTTCCTTGGTTTTGTCTATGTCGAATTTACTTTGTGAGAATTGTTTCGAGAATATAGTTTCCTCTTGGTATAATGGACTTCATTCATATGAAACTCACCAGAATGAGTGAAAGCTGACATTTGAAAACTTATACGGATATGTAGTGTGACGTTATTGGACAATGGTTTAATTTATTGCGACTGCTAATGTAGCAATATGAGTTATGAACAATGCGCTTTTCTTCAACAAGTACAAATATAATTTGTTGCATTCGAAAGAATATTTTGGATTATGCATAAAATATCGATATAAAATTTTTGGTTTAAGTGCAATCATATTGGGTAAATAAATCATTTCAATAGCTGGAATAAATATCCAGTAGTACGATGCTTGTCCAATTGTGAAACGAAAGTTAGAAAACCATTACCCCCTATTTATAATCATGGGTTTCTGTGTGTTCGAATGACGTTCACGACTTTATAAAGCGCGATATTATAATATGGTCTTTATGCGTATACATTTAACGTCTATAATATGATATAAGATTATAAAAAATATAGATATTGTAAGATGGTCTTTATGCGTATACAGCTAACGTCTATAATATGATGCTTATTACCTACTGCCTCTGGCTTTGCCTATATGTCACAAACAAATAACAAATGAACTACTTTGATTTTATTAATTAAACATTAAATATTCAAATTGGGTACACATTTCAGTTTCACACAATCGGGTTTTCACATTTTATCGTTTTCCGTTTCTTAACAAATCCATAACCAATGTTATTAAAATCGGGCCTATTTACTAGTAACTTATAATATCAGTCAATCATTTATATATTAGTATAGATCTAGCTAGATACGATAAATTTTCTCGGACATTTAATAATTTACTTGTCGAAATATTATAAATCCATTAGATCGATGATTTATGCATTCATAATAGATGCAAATACTGAAAGTAATAGTTTATTTTCCAAATGCATTTTTTGTCTACCTCTTGTCAATACTTCTGATTAATAGAATGAATTTTGATTGATTTTACTCTTCCTCTCGAACCTCAATATATTACCAGTGTAAAAAAATCATTGATAATATGTTAGATACGATATATCAAACTCGATTGGAAAGTTTCGGTGAGCGTTTTTTGTATTTAACACAATAGACATGTTTATTTTTGCATAAATTGTATCGAAGGATTTCACTCACTGGTGCATATTGTGACCACAAAATGTTATCATAATTTGACGCCCAGTCACTTTAAATGCAATTGGCCGTTTAACAAACAATTTTTTGCAACGGGAAAGTATTCAAGCAGAGCTCGATTTGTTACCATCGTTTTATTCACGCAGTTGGAAACTTAGACTATTAATTGCATCTCGAAAGTGAGAAATGCCATTATGCGCTTGGCATACCGTTTACAACGCTATTTACAAAGATTATTACGACTTTTTTTATCAAGTATTTTCTATAATTAAGGTTGATTTTTAGTGTGAAGAGTTTTATTTCAAATTCAAAAATAGCCAATAGCAAAAAAACAGAAATACCCAAGAAATAATTGACTAATGCAACATGACCGAGCAAACTCACCTGTGTTAAGATGATGAAGCTCATGCTTTTTGTGCTTGAATGGCAAATATATGGTCGTCTGCATTTTCTCAGATGTTAACTCCTCGGGCATTTTAGTTAAAGATTGCACTTCACTTACACACAAAGTCTTCTCTTCCTCACATTTTGCTCCGGCAACGGTATTAAGCTCGCTGTCGGATGCTGGATCTATCACACTAACATCACTTTCAACAATTTCATCTTTTACGATTTTACTTTCGTATTTTAACACTGCTGCACTATAAATAGGGGAAACGCAATTCTCTACGCTCGATACTTTGATCCAATAAGATTTCGGCTCTTTGTTTGCATTCAATACGAAATCTGCTCTTTCTCCACGTCCTAGAATCAATGAGTTCACTTCTTTCGGCACAACAGGATGCCCATCTAAAGCGATCAGTTTTAATGGATGGTTTTCTATTTCTAATGTGACAGGGCAACCTTTAACACCTCCAGCGTTAGCCACTCTAAACCGATATTTCTTTTCTGATTCTACTGAAAATACAGATAAAGGAACTGAGCTTTCATTTCCTAAAATATCTGCATCTTTATGAGTTCCTTTTCCGTTGACTAAAATGGATTCTACTGATAATGGAATCGTATCCAAAATGCTTTGTATTGCAAATCCATGGCTCCATTCTGATATGACTATTACATGATCGTTTTTATCATAATCATATAAACTCTTTTGAGGATCTATTTTATCCGGTTGTCTGACAATAAAAGCTCCAAACAATCCATCAGAAGACTCTGCTCCCGAATGAGCATGGTACAAATGAGTTCCTGGAGCAGATGCTCTAAATTTATATTGAAATGTGGTATAACTGGGTATGGGACATTGAGTGACCATAGGCACACCGTCCATGAACGGAGTTTCGACTTGTGGCTGACCCCGCCAATGCAAAGTCAATCCTTGACCTGGAACTCGGTTAACAACATCGATGACCATTATATCGTTTTGACACACTTGGATACTGGGTCCGGGTAATTGGCGATTAGCAGCTAATATTCCCCTGGAATGGCCGTCTGCACTCACGCAATGACCCTTATCGCAATCGGACGAATTCGCAGGACATTCTCTGCAAGATCTGCAAAAATGAAAGTGTTAACAAGAAAAAAATGTTAAAGGCCATGTTAAATGTCATTACTAACTTGCTAAGCGATTTGTACACTTCCAATGTGAGCTTGACCCTACATATCATAGGCCAATCGAGCTCGTGGCAAGGTCTGTCACAACTCTCGAAATACTCCTCTGCAACAACAATAAATGCGTCAACCATTTTCGACAGTCGAAATCGAAACCCGTCATCAAAATAATCGTCGGTGAAAGAGTAGATGATATCGTTTCTCATATATTATATTATATATAATTGAATATGTTATTATTTCATCTCGCCATTTTCGTTTTATTCTGAGACTGACAAAAGACATCCAACTTTCACCGAACTCGACTGTATAGCACTCTTTCGCCGTTTACGCATTAAATGCCAAAGAGTATGTTCCATTGTAGGCCATCACGAAAGTGTTTGTACAAATAATATTTATTTAAGAATTTTTTATTGTAAATTGTTCACATTAATATGAGTGGTCGAAAAGAATCGCAAGAGATAAATTGAATTTGACGCGACGCAAAGTTCTATGTATTCATATTAATTTTAATGGACATACTCAAATAGATTTTGTTTCGCAATAAAATTATCAGAACATAAACTAAAGTTTTAATGAAAAATAATTATAAATAAATGCTTCTATACGTTAAGACATAATAAATAAATAAATAAAACTAATTGACTGCGTGTTGTTTTTCATGTGTAGACTTTAACGACTTTTTTCGCTACTTTGACGTCTCTGTACATAATAGGATGTCTTTCTTTCGAAATGATTTATTGCTTTTACGGTTACAAAAAGGGTCATGATAAATTATTTATAAACAACAAATAAGCTTAGTTGGTAATCGAAATTTCACACTTTCCATGAGTACAACTTCGATTTTGTATGAAGAGAAATTTGCTAGTCATTTATGTATTTTATTGAACAATAATACTAATTTTTGGAAGTTTCTTTTTGAATAAAAAAATGAAGTATAAAGAAAACACACTGACAATTTGCTTAGTATAAATCTATTTAGTATGCATTCGGAAATATTTCCATAATTTTCATCGAATAATCGAGCCATATCTTATGATCATATTACCAATCTAAATTTATTTTGATTTATGCACGAAAAGTGAACATACTAATAAATTTGGTTTTATAAACATTTTATTACTATCAATTGTTACCTTCTTCAAATTTATTTTAACGTTCACACACAACCGATATAATCGGATAAAATTTCCTTGCATCCATACACGAATAATTATCATAAAAAATTACATACTTTCACACGAGCAAAATTCGACTATTTCAAAAACTACAAAACGAGAAAGTAACCTTCACACAATGCACGATCGACCACCGAACAAAACCCCTCAAAAAAAAACGACAAAACACCTCCATTATGCCTCAACACCTCAACAATATAACCCAAAAACGATTTCATAACAGTCGTAACCGCCTCGTCCGCCAAATTCGTGATACCATTGTTTCGTTTTTCCCTTTTTATATAACGCGGAGATTTTCAACGCTTTTCCGCGCTCGATCGACCGCGTTTTCCGCATTGCACTCCGACATTATTATAAGTATTATATATATTAAATGGTGTGACGTGATTTCACGAAGACGACACACGATTTGTTGTCTGTCTTCAGAGACAGTTGTCGTCACGTCGTTTTCATAGGCAATTGCATTGCGACCCGACTGTAAAATGACGAACGACTTTTGTGAAGGATGGAAAGTTTCGCTCTTGTTAGGCGTTGAAGTCTCTGAATCATACGTAAATGTGTTTTTAACAATCGTTTTGAAGATTTATGTGTTTTTAAATATCGGAAATATTCGATTCGATTTGAATATTTTTGATGAAAGTTAAATTTTGGTCATATAAAGAAATTTTGTGGTATTTTAGTTTTTAGGCTATGTATTTTTTTTATTTTAAAATAATAAGTGAATGTTTAAAATATTATAATCATTGTTATGCTTCAATGCAGTTTGTTCAATTATGTTATAAAAAATAATAATCGAAGTAAAATAAAACGTTAAATTAACATCGAAATTTAAGAAAATTTTACTTTTCTTATTTATATACTAACTTCCTTTTTTAATTTCACTCATTCGTATTTTAATCAAAATAATTTAACAAATTACTTTTTCAAACCCATTAGTCTAATATGATACAATTTTTATAAACAGCTTCTGCTTTTACTTATTATATTTTATCACTATAATTCAAAAACCACAATGACCCTAATCGCTTATATTTTCTATATATATTTTTTGCCAATTAACACCAAACATAAATTCATTATATAAACATCACAAAATTATAAATAAAAAATTTCACTAATTTGACGATTTAATGATCAGAAATCGCAAAAATATGCCCATATATAAAATTCGCTTTAATGATGCGCTGGAAACGTGTTGCATAACATAAAACGTCAAAAAAACAAATAATTATTAAGTATTACAAAATTTCATGAAACATTCATTAAAATTATATCATTTACAGACGATTTTGATTGCGTGCATCGATACACACGCGTGATTCACTTTAGCGAGAGGATCATTTGCACACTCTCATTAAAAAACGTTATTAACTGGAAGTACGCTAAAGTTTTATGCAACGACATTACATTTTTATATTCCGATCCGAACGAAAATAAATTATTATTCGCACACGACGAAAAATCGACCAAACGAACTGGGTATACAATCCAAGATTTTTTTCAAGTTCCGAAACAAGTTTTTCGATACTCTCACCACAGAAGTGAATCTGATCTTTCTTTCGATCTTTCTTAAAAAACAAGTTTGTGCCAGTTTTTTTTATTGTGATTATAAACTAGTATGTTCTCTGATCTATATTTGAGACGTGAATAATCACTGTCTTTAATGTCGAAGCCTTTCGATTTCATGATCAGTTCGTACTTTCGATAGCCGTTGTATATGGTAAAAAAAAAATGTATTGATTTTTTCGTCTGTCAAATCGCTGTCAATTATATTAATGGGCGTGTAGAGGTGAAGTGCAATTTTACGACATTACAGTGTCATTGCCTGTGGATTCATGTGATTGAATTATCATAATGAACCTAATCTCCGGTACTTGTACAATTTTGTAAGTGCTTTGTAAATACATAGTTTGTAAAAATTGTAGTGAATTTTTTTATTATTTTCACGTTGTAAATTTTCGAAAGTTCAAGAAACTCTTTTACTGTATTACTTTTTAAGACTGGAACTTGAACTGTCATTTCATTAATCTTGATCTTTTTTAAGAGTTATCTTGATCGTTATTCTTTTCGAAATGAAAGTGCATTTTCGAATCCTTTCAATCTGTTTCATAAATATGTATAGTACTTGAAATTTAAATACAAAAATATGAATTAATACAAAAGAAACCATTAAAATATTTCATCAATGAATTTAATCAAAACCATATATCACAAGCCGATTACGATTGGGACCCACTATGTAATATTGAATCAAACACAGTCATGCAAATTGATTTAACCAAACGCACGCAAAAATCACCTTTCATACATTAACAAAACCAACGTCGTGTTACATCAACAAACAAAAAGTCAAAAAAAAAAACTCACCAGGCATCGGCGTAAAATAAACCACCATAGACACAAAAAGGACAAGCCCAACGATAACACCGAGCCTTTTCAGAGCTGCCTTCCTATAATCGAAAGGAGGAACGTATTTTTTCGCATCGACAGTATCACAATTCTTCTCCATCTTCGCGAACACTTCAGCGTCTCTAACACTCAAAAAAGGGCCTCAAAACTCAATAATTATTCAACATTTTATCGCAAGGTTTACGATTTCCTATGGATTCCATGGGTTTCCATTATACGATGGCGTAATGGAGACCTCGCTGTTCAACGACCAGCTGACAACTGACAGCCACTTTCCGCACGAGGCTTTGGGCTATCTCGCAACGCCTTCACTCTCGTTTGTATATCGGCTTTGAATTATTTTCTTGTAAATTCGGCTGTTATGTAAAGGATTGCGTAACGCAATGGCGAAGGTAAAGTTGGTGTTGTTAGTTTGGGTAGCGTTGCATAACGCAACAAAAGCCCTTTCTATTAATTTTAGGATTGTGATTGAATGTTTTGATGTGTATCGTCCGTGAAAATAAACATGTTCAGACTGTGTAATGTAATCGTTTTAAATTGTAACATCGATTGTTCAGTTTTAAAAAATATATACGTATTTGTCTGACAATGAGTCGCAGCATAAACTACGACTCAATATTTTATAAAAAAAAAATTTGCCATTTTAAATTTTCTATAGGAGAGAACTCGTTTTTTCGCATTTAGTATTTCAAGGAGCATTTTGTATTTGCGCATAGATTCTTGTGTTGATTAACAAATTTTGTCGTTGTTGCGAAATTTTCTTCATGGTTGAACGTGCTAGGGAATCCTTGAAATTAAAAATTAAAATTTTATTGACATTAAAATTTTCTAAAATCCATTTAAATTTTACAAGAATTTCACAATTTTTTGATGAACAATAATTTGAAATCGATTCACCAGTTCAAATTTAATAAAATTTTAGAGGCTCCCTGACGTTCACCTAAACGACACTAGCACATATGATACTGGCACACTACTCACCGAGCATAGAACACAATCCGCAAAAAAAAAACGAAATGGTGTGATTAAAATAAATTGTGAAGCTTTAATTGGATTATTTAACCATTATCTAATACTCCAATTGTCCTAAAACGTACTGTATGGGCTACTATCGGTATGTTCCAATGTCGTATTCACTATCGTCTTTTGGGCAAACGTCTAGTCACCATTTTCAGGTTGGCAATTTCGACACAATCTATTTCACAATTGTTTTAAATTAAAGTATATTTTTACTTTTTTAAATAATAAATTTTACATAAAATTTCAATAATAAATACAAATGATAAAAATATATTTCATAAAATTTCTATAATAAACACAAATAACAAAACATATTTCAAAAAATATTGTGAAAATATCATGGTCGTGATATTCGTTGTTTTTACCATATAAACATTTGATTGTACTTCTGTCAGTTGAAATTTACCTCTCCATTCATCGATGCTGAATTGCCGAGTTTCTTCAAAATGGAAATTACCCGCCAAAATTTTCCATCCGTGTTAACCAATTTTGAAAAAAAGGTTAAAACGTGCTCTTTCATATCTCTTGATCTGGAATTGTCTGGTCTCAGAACGAAACCTGGCTATGTTAACAGGTTTCAAATTTTTTTCATCTTTTCTACCGCATGGATACTATGTTTAACCTGTCGTTTTGATTTTCAAATATTTATATACTAGCTTTATTATTTACTGTACTACATGATTTTTTAATTTGAATTTTAGCTAATACTCATTTTTTATGTTTCAAAAACTAATGTATTTTTTATCGTTCATTATCATTTCATCTAGATTGTTCGATACTGCTACTGCTAGATATAATAAATATCGTGAAGGAACTGTCGGAATTGTGATCACTCAAATTGGTTTATCATTATTTCACCACGATATTGAAAAAAATACATACACTTCTTCGACCTATACTTTTCATTTGACCCCTCAAACAGTAGGAAGTATCAATCAATTGTGTACGTTTGAAGCATCAGTTTTTGATTTTCTAGAAAAAAATAAATTTGATTTTAATAAGGTATGTTAAGTTTGTAAATTAATGTCATATTATTGAATTTATATTGATTTCATATTTGATACTTTCAGTTTGCGTATGAAGGTATACCATACTTAAATAAAAATGAAGAAATTATTGCTGAAAAAATAATATCACAAGAAGCGATAGAAAAACATCTACGATATGAAGATGTTGAAGAATTTTGGGTTGTCAAAACAAAAGTTGAAAAGTACAAATTTTTTGTCATGTTCAAAATATTACCTAGCATCGATATTTCTCATGTACACAATATCAAACTGTTTTAAATTAATTTTAATTTTAGGTGGTTAGAAACAGCATCAAATGGAGATATTTTCAAATTGAAATTAGGAGCTCTTTTACGCTTATTTACTGCAAAACAATTTATAAAATCATTTCCGCACTTAAAAATCTCTTTAGATAATGATGAAGCGAGTATTTTAACCTAATATTTGAAAAATTCTTGTATTATATTTTCTGAACAACTCTTCAGTTAATTGTTATGCTATATATTTTTAGGTGATTGTTGAAAAGTCATTGCCTGGTCAATCAAAATCAGAAAATTTTAACACTAAATCTTTTGACCAAATTATATTTCAGTATGTATTAGGATTTTCTCAAATAGTTAAAATTTTAGAAAAATCTAGAAAGCCTTTAGTCTTTCACAATGCATTTGGAGATATTTTATTTTTTTATAATCAATTTATTGAACCGCTCCCAGCTTCGTACAAAAGATTTAAACAAAATCTAAATGAACTATTTCCTCACATATATGATAATAAATTAATTTTCAACAAATTAAAAACTGCAAAGCATGAATATGTATTTGACAACACGTCTCTCCAAAAGTAAGTATTTTAAATAACAAATCCCAATAGTATCGAATATTCAGTTTTTACAAAAGTATTTTTTTAGTGTTTACACGTATTTCAAAGAGCAAAATGGGAAATACATCAAATTACTTTCACCAGCGATCAAATTCGAAGACGGTTTTGAAGCAACCCCATGGTTCCATCATGCAGGCTGGGATGCCTATTGTACAGGTACAAATTGATCACTTTTCTGTTTTTGCATATACATATTTTCTTAATTTTCTCTCAACCGTTCATATTTTAAATAAATAGGTTTTTGTTTTGTTCGAATTTGTCATTGGCTTGGATGTGAAAATATGGGAACAACACGTATTTTAACTAGTGTTGAACATCAGGCTGCCGTTAAACAATATTGCAATAAAATATATTTTAGTAGAGCAGCTCAACCTCATATTGTATACAAAATTTTAATTATCTTTATTGACTATTGACCGTTTTACTAATTAATTTAAATATATTTCTAGTTATTGGGAGGTGCAGATCCTGCCATGCATAGACCTAGGTATTTACATATAAAAGCCTTAAGGAAAGATAATCTTGACATATCTGAAGTAAGATAATTATAAATATATATGTTTAATCAAATGCAATTTCTTATAAAAAAGTATTGTCATAAAAAAATGACAGTGATTAATTGAAAATTCTTTAAAATATACACTAATGCATTGAATATATTATGTAGCTTAAAATAAAAGAAATTTTAAATTCTTTAAAATTTTGCACAGTTGCCAGGAGAATTCAAACATTTTTGGTCTTTTCATTATAGTAATTCAATTAGCAAAAAACTTATTTAATTTTCAGACACTTGATAAACGTAATGACTCCAATATTAATTCACCAAACACATTCATACACATAGAAACGTATGTTGATTCAAATTTGATTATAATCAACAAATTTCACAGATATCATAATGGAATGTCTTTTTTATATTATGCAAGTCATTATTATGATTATTGCAATGACAAATCTGACATTGATGTATAGGTTTTCTATTAGCAAACGTTATATTTTATTGTTCGAAAATTCTGGCTTTTCTCCAAAGCTTTCACAAATATTGGATGAAAGAGTCACTAATTGTACATACGGCAGACAGATGATAATCTGTGCAGGCTACCAGCTATTTTAAGATAGCTATTTTGGTTACCCATAAGTGTCTTTTTAGCATATGAAAAAATTACAGACTTATATAATTTAATATTCGTATGATCTGGGCAATGGTCAACGTATCTCGAATGCTCAAAATGACATAATTTCAAAACTTGGAAATAGTTTTCATTCAAAGTTTGAATTCCTTTTATAGGTTGTTGACATTGCTGGGAAATACGGTTCAGTTGATGTGAAGAGATATGGAAAGAAAGCTGCTCTTATCGCCGTTACAGGATCATTTAGGTAGTTCAAATGATCTTTTTCAATATTTTTCTTATGATTCATATCTACAATTTAATTTCAGTGCCAAAAAAATATTACAAAATTTAAAAAATAGCAAAGACTTTAAAGTGTCATATTATAGTGTTGTGAAGCATTCACCTATTATGAGATTGGCTCTTTGGTATGTTATTGAATTTATATTAAAAGTTTAATTAAAAATTTATATTTTAGCATCATCAATATGTTTATTTTTTCAGGAGCGGTTTCATTTTATCTAGCGGAGGCTTATTAGCTTTACTTTTTAATCATTTAAAAAAATAATTATGATTTATTCTCCCTTCTTATCTTTATTATTATCTCATAACGTGTTACATATAAGAATACTTTAAAATTTAATAACGATTTTTTTCATAATTACACTATTACAAATATACATAATGAATATCCAATGTTTCATAATGAACAGTTTTTTTTTGATAAATTGACATTATATATTAAAGCAGTCAAAGGACCGGAAATGTCAAATGAAATTTTGTGAAAGAAACCAGAAACTACCAATTTACATGTTTCTGATTTTAAATAGAATGGAAATAAAAACATCCAACTCACTTAAACTAATTGTAAGTTTTTACTTTGAATATACGAAATCAATTGTTTAAAATATCTAATGTTCGTTTTGACCTATACCAAATGACTATTTTAAAAGTTCCTTGTTACTTTTTACTTAAGGTCATGTTTGTGAAGTCATTTCTAATTATAAAATTTTATTTTTTTCAATAATATTCAGTTTATTAAAATTATAATACAGTAAACCCCTCTATAACGTCATTTTTTTTTAATACATTAAATTTTTATAAATTTGTTGCATTTGAAACAAACAATAAACACGTAAAAATGTCCAAAAAAAGAAGAAAAATTAAAATGTTTCATTTATTGATTTCCCTAAGTTCCCTCCTATAACGTCGAACTCATCTCGACGTTATAGAGGTGGGGGGGGGGGGTTACTGTATATCGTTTATATAAATCTGTTAAGAAGTAACATTAAAGAAAATCTACTTTATCATTTTTGACATTTGTATGTAAATATGCTAAGTGCATCTATAATATTTTTTATTACTACAATAATTTAAAATTTTATTAATTGTGATACATTCATGCAATTATGCATTTTATGTCATCATCATCTTACGCCCACTATTGGACAAAGGCCTCTCCAATACTTTTCCATTCTTTGTTAATTGTGCAAGAAACTACTACTTTTTTGTAAAATTAACAATTTTTAACAAAAATGTTTTTGAAAAAAGATACATATCCTCTTAAAACGATTTTAAATCATCTCAATATTTTCCATCCAAATTTACACCTTATCTTGACAATTCATATCTAAAAACCTGAAACAACAACCATACCACACAAAACGCACCGTCGCCCGTCCACCGTCGGACGAGCGCGCCCTATTCGATTTCAGAAAAACGGAAAAGCGCTTGGCGCCGAATCGCGTTTCAAATGAATTGGCGGGAAATCCAACACCCGACACACATACGGCGGGGACAGGTCAAGCGTTTAACATCTGCCCCGCGCCGGCTCGACTTGCGACGAATCCGAAATAGAACGTTACTACGAACGCTCGGGTGGGTGTAGTGCGTGCTTTACGTTCGTTTCGTGTGTATGTGGCGTACGGTTGTTGGTCGGATTATGCAATTTTGTTTGACTTTCGGTCCGAACCGCGCGATTAATGGCCAGCGTCTGTCATGGCGCGCTGCAACCAGGGCTCCCAAATATTCGAGTAACGTACATCAAATGAGGAGGCATTCGAATATTCGAATGTATCAATTTTTATTTTAATAAAAAAATTGAATAATTATGGACACCGTGTGTTTTGCTTCTGAAACTTGTTTTCTATTTCAAATATCGTTGGCTGATTTTGCGTACATTTTTTTAATGACAACGCAATGCTATCAAGTAAATCAGTATTTCACAACCTTATTTGTACCATGCCCCACTTCAGCGTATCGAAAATCTCTACGTTCCCCCCCCCCCTATTAAATTTTTATTTAATTAACACATTCTGAAAAAAATGAATTGCTTCAAATAAAAATGCACATATACACAATTAATCAAACTATATCACCATAAAACCATACATCAATTTAACAAATATTAATGATTTGCGCCTTGGGGGGGGGGGGGGGGGGGGGGGGGGGGGGGGGGGGGGGGGGGGGGGGGGGGGGGGGGGGGGGGGGGGGGGGGG